>CAUYQG010050546.1:0-20480 GCA_963574415.1 Tarsius wallacei | reverse complement strand
ATTCTAACTTCTATCTTTATCAAACTACTTATTTAACCCTATAATATCTTAACCTACTTGTTGTCTCAATCGGTTGTTTTCCACCAGCTCTCGGCTGGGGCCTGTTGTTTATGAGGAAGTGGTCGACTTGTTTTTTCTCGACCTCCTGCTGTTGCTGAAAAACAACCTTACACACCCTAAGGGGGACCTTTTTGCTGCAATCTCACCTTCACCATGCCCAAGTATAATTTTTTGCTGTCAAATGCCATCATCCATCTGTGCATCTATTATCTCATTTAAAGAAGGAACATTCTCAAAGCCTATGCACGCAATCCTTCAAAGTTAGGGGAGGTCCGTCAAATGGGATCCATGGGGCTTTGCCTCCATCATGGCCGCATTTGGCTGGAGCCTTTCTCACAGCCAGCATTTTTCCTGTTTTCAGGTCCCTTTTACCTTACTTTTACTAGTGATTGTGGCTCCCGGCAGGCCACGGTCCCATCTTCATTGTGATTCTCACACATAAATGTTGAGAATCTGTTCATTTCTTTAATTAGTGATCCCACTAGCTCACACTCATATAAATCATTCAAAGACAGAAACTCCGGTGGTGATATGGGCTAATCTAAATTCATATGGAAGAAGAAAACTTTTCTTAATTTAGCAAGTTGTCTATCATTTCCTATAAAGAGAGTAATTCTCATTTATATGTAAAATATTGTTTAGTTTGTTCTTAGTTCCATCAAGTGCCTTGATGACTAACAAATGTTCATAAATTACCTACTATTAGGTTTCTCCTTGGTTATCACAGGAAAAGTTTCTATTGTGTTTGTTCCAAAAAAGATAGGAAAGGGTTCTATTGTGTTTGTTCTATTGGTGTAAAGAAAGGAATGGAGAAAGGATAATCATATTTAACAGATATGCTATAAAATATAATTTTTCTACCTAATATTTGCATTCCACAACATCCTTAATTCTTAAGCATCTTTAATTTTTAGTCTTTCTTTTGGCTATAACTTGAAAATCTTCACTAATACATTTTTTCCATTGGCATATGAATTTGCATTATCTCTCCTATGTAAAAATAATTGAAGAAAGTATGTTTAAAGGATTATGGACAATTTTCCCTTATTCACTACCTTTGCTAGTTGTTTTCCCATTTGTCACCTAACAACCTTAATTGTTTTGTTGTTGCTGTTGTTTTATTTTTCTTGTTCTATTTTGGTTTTTGAGTTGATGTCTCACTCTGTTGCCCAGGCTGAGTGCAGTGGCATGAGTCTGACTCACCACAGTCTCAGCCTTCTGGGCTCAGGTGATCATCTGCTTCAGCCTCTGGAGTAGCTGGGACTACAAGCACATGCAACCACACCCTGCTATTTTTTTATTTTTATTTTTTGTAGAGATAAGGTCTCACTATGTTGTCTAGGCTGATCTCAAATTTCTAGGCTCAAGCAATCCTTCCACCTTTGCTTCCAAAAGTGTTGGAATTCCAGATGTGAGCCACTGCACCCAGTCATAATTGTTGAGATGATTTCCTGTACATCCCAGTCTAATTTGTTCACTGATTACTTACTCCTTATCAAACAGAAGTCGGGCTTCTGTCCTCAATATGTCACCAAAATTTGCTTCTTCAGGCACTATTAGCTTCTATGTTATAAAATCCATAGACTTCTCAGCAGCTTTTAGCTTCCTTTTAAAACTACTATTTTCTTAGCATCTCTTACTTCTTTCTCTTGATTGATGTTTTCCCCAAGTGATTTCTTCACTATTTTTTTTTTAAGTTCTACCTTCCCATCATCAATGCTTTAAATGTTAATGTTCCTCAACTTCTGGCATTTTCTCTTCTCAGTCTACAACTCTTGCAGCTTGACCCTGTCTATGAAGGTAGTTTTAGTTGCCACCACAGTTCTAATGATTCCCAATTCAGTAAGTATCTTCTATTCAGACTTCAAGTTAAAGCTAACTTTTCTGAACTGCACATTATAGCTAGCTTCTCCTGGCTAATATTTACATAGAAACCTCTAAAGAATCTTATTTATGCCAGGTCAAAACCAGAACATTTTATTTCTACCTTCCATATAATGCCTACTTAAAACAAATAAACAAACAAAAAACAGTGTGTTCTATACAAAAGGTGAGTATAAGTGATTGTAAACATTAATATATTTTGACCAGCCGGGCTTGGTGGCTTAGCCTGTAATCCCATGCTTTGGGAGGCTGAGGTGAATGGATTGCCTGAGCCCACGGGTTCAAGACCCACCTGGGCAACTTGGCGGTATCTCATCTCTACAATAATCAAAAAATTAGCCAGGCATGGTAGCGCATGCCTGTAGTTTCAGCTACTTGGAAGGCTGAGGCGGAAGAATCGCTGGAGCCCAGCAGGTTGAGGCTGCAGAGGCCGGGAGTGGCCACTGCACTCCAGTCTGGGTGACAGAGTGAGACTCTAACTCAAAAAATAATAACAAATAAAAATAAATAAAAAGATATTTTGACCATATTTAAAACATTAAAGTTAATGTTTTTTTCTCTATAAAAATGTATCCTCATTGTCACTGTGTTATGGAAAATTACAACACTATGTATATTTGTAATGAAATATAATTCAAGAAAATTCAGTCTTGTAGAAGACTGAACAGAAGAAAAAATTTTGAATGCAAATATTTCCCTTATGACATTGAGTGCTACTTAGTTGTGTAAATTAGGTGTTTACATTACCAAAGCTATTACTCTGGAGGATTTGTGACTTAGTGCAAATTATATAGTTTATTGTAATCCAGGAATTTGGTGAAAAGATCAACACAGCCCAATACATAGGTATTTCTATTACCTATGTCTATTAGCTGTATTCACTGGAAACTTACTTACCCTCTTTTCAGTTTCTCTGTCCTTGGATATTTAACCTACATGAATATTTAGCCTACAAGCTTGATGTAAGGATCATGTCACCTTAATACTCCTGGCATGTATCTGCCACTCAAAAAAGTGGAAACTGTTGTAAATCTTATTATTAACAATAATAATACATGTTATTTTTATTGTGCTTCTCGTGTGTGTGTTGTCATAAGAGAAATAATGAATAAACAGCAAATATAATTATCTGATTAAGTATTGTTATGTATAGCTTGAAGTCCATGAAAATACATTTGCTATCATTTATTCTTATGCTTAGTATCTTTTGATTTTGAATAGTGTCAATAAATGAGCCCAACCTACTAAACACAGGGTACACTGAAAAATCAAGTCTGAGAACCTATAGAAGTAAGTCATAAACAAAATCAGTATATTATCCTTGAGGAATTTAGTGTGACAACACCAGATTATATACTGACTGCACTTGACTAAACACCATGAAATTTTCCTTCGATGATAGTATCTCTTCTCTCATAGGTTGTAACTACAATTTGGGAAAGTTATATTGGCTGTGATATGGTCTTCACACAATTATTTCTAGGCAAATTGTAGCAAATATTTTAAGTAACTTTAATCCTTTTATTCTTTAATTTTTGTTATGTTTTGACTTTATCTTAATTAGGATATATTTATCTTAAGAATTAAAACAAAGACTGATATTTATCTAAAATAATAGTAGACAAAGCTATGTAAATTGCAAGAATCATTCTAAACATAGCATTTTAATGTTTTATCTTATAATAAATGTATAATTTTATTTTAATTATTATGTCCATTATTTTTCAGACCAATTTTTGAATACACTTATCAGTGTAACACCATGCTGTAGTTTTGCAGAGGAACTTATTTTATATAACTAAAACATGTCAAATAAAATGTATACTAAATATTTGGAATCATCTAAAAAATAATTCTTAGAAAGTAGTAATTTCATGACCCTTACCAGATAAAATATTTGGAGACTTTGATGCTTACAAAATATAATTTTCAAGCATGAATTAACTTTAAGTAATAATTAAGTTACTTATTTTAATTAGCAAGGTTTGTTGATCATCTATTTAATTTAATGGGAGTTCATTGACAGATTATTTTATCTTCACACCGTTCTGCCTGGAGATAAAGTGCTATAATTTTTATCAATAAACTATTTTAACATAGTATATGTCATTTATTTTTGCAGCTGAAAAATTGTGACAACAGTTCCAACTCTGAGCAGTATTATCATAATTGTCAAATTAACTAGTATTTTACATTCAGCTTTTCTACAGTGGAAACTTGTTTAAAATATTTTCATTTTTTTTCAGTTTCTTGAGTTATCTAAAATGAAGCTGATTAAGTCCTGTGAGCATTTATATGTTTAGAAATTATTTAACTGTTTAAATTATCATTTTGCTTTTTTCTATTTTTTTCTTATACTAGCTGTCAGGATAATTTTATTAGTAGCCACATCAAAAACATCCCAGCATTTGTTCATAAAATGTGCAATGTTACATTAAAGAATAAAATAAACATAATTTGTATTTATAGTGATAGAATAGGAGTTGGGTTAAATGGATTAAAATTTAGCTACTTACTTTCAAATATAAAATTCTTTTTAAAAGGCTGTTTTTTGAATAGTTAAATTATGAAACATTCATTCATGCATTCACTAATGTGTTCAATTAATATTTTTAATTCTACTACTTGTTTAGCACCGTGGTAAGCTCTGACATCTTAATAGTGACATGAAAGTCAAATCTCCTCCCTTCAAGGAGCTCGACTCCTTTTGTTGCCAAAGATAGACTTTTTATTAGAGAGATTATTGATTAGATTATATACAAGTATTTTTTTTCTATTTTGATGTTCATGACATTCTTTATATTTACATAAATGTTACTCAAAATTTAAATGGGGATTATCCATGACAAAATATAGTACCTAGGCAATAATTAAAACATGTATTTAGCTTATTAATAGTGTTTACCACTTAAAACAAACATTCAGAACAAATCCAAAAATAAGATTGTTAATAAGTGATGACCAATTTTGATCATACTTGTAGTCAAATGAATCATCTTGGTCTAGTTGAACCATTTGAGACTGAAATATAGCTATCTGCACCGGAGATTAGTCAGAAAATGTCTATTGAAGTTTCAGTCACAAAGGTGGATCCACCATTGCTTATGGTTCAGACAGGGCTCCTGACTAACCTCTCATCTCCGGTTTGAAATTTGAGTTCGAACAGAGCAAAAGCTGTCTTCAGACTAAGTCACTGAAGATTCTTTGAACAATTTTTTTTTTTTTTGAGTTGGAGTCTCACTCTTTAACCCAGGCTGGAGTGCAGTGGCTGCTTCCGACCACTGCAGCCTCGACCTGCTGGGCTCCGGCGATCCTTTAGCCTCAGCCTTCCAAGTAGCTGGAACTACAGGCGTGCGCTACCACACCCGGCTAGTTTTTTGATTTATTGTAGAGATGAGGTCTCACCAAGTTGCCCAGATGGGTCTCGAACCCGCAGGCTCAGGCAATCCACTCACCTCAGCCTCCCAAGGCGTGGGATTACAGGCTGAGCCACCGAGCCTGGCTGATTCTTTGAACTATTAATACTATGTCCCCCTACACCCTAATGGAGCATGAGCATATAAGCTGTTTGCACATCTTGAAAGTCACTTTTTGTCTGATACAGAGGCTCAGAAAGTATGATAATTCTTTAAAATAGCATTTCTTATATGAAGGTATTTCCTCATTGTTTATATGCATTGCTTTATTTGAAAGTAAATATCCTGATTTTCCCCCCATTTTAAAAAATATTTTTGTGCTATCATTATTTTATATTTCTGTGCTATTTCTATTTGGTAATCCTTCTTATTCCAGTCTAAGTCACTGGTCTTCTAATAGTTCCCTTTCTTCAGTTGTTGTATCTAATTTGCATAAAGATACCCCACCCTGTGTATCATAATTACTGTCTATCAAACTCCTAGGGCTAGGCAGATGTTGAAAGCTAGAATTGATTTAACAGACTTCTCACCATATTTTCAATGCTCTTCAGTGGTAATCACACAATGTCTACTTCGACTTCATAGAAGTGGGATTGAGCTACTCTGTAAGGGGCCATCCATTTCATCACTGAGAAGCTCTGTAATGAAAAAAACCTTTCTTATACACAGCCAAATACTACTTCCTTGTGATACCAATGATTCGTTAATTCGTCTATCTGTCCATTGATCACTTTGTGATGTATTAGACTCTGAATAAAACAAAGCACAATACAATTTCTGCATTCAAGGACATTTATTGTCTGATGAAAACAAGCTATAATGGAAGAAGGACCTTGTTTTAATCAGATAGCCATGTAATCTCACCTTCTTCTCTAAGTAGAAGATTCTTCCCAAACTCTGATTACACATCACTGCCTGACTCTTGAACCTAAGAGAGGTTCTTTGTTATGTATGTGCAATGAAAAAATCATACTTTTACTTTAGAGCCCATAACTCAATTTTTATAATTGGAACGATATAACTTACTTCTCTACTCTCTTATATACTTTATGACTGTTGAAGGTAGGAACTAGATTATATAATTTTTTGCTCATCTTTATTCTAGTAAAATGCCTGGTACATAACAGGTAATTAGTAAATGCTGTATGAGTGAATTAATGGATAAGGCTAGCAATCCTAGCATTGGCCCTGCTTTTTCACTACACCATTAGTTATCTATTGCTGTAAACAATTACCATGAAATTAGAAGCTGAAAACACAACATGATTCTTATCATATAGTTTCCATGGGTCAGAAGTCCAGGAATGACTAAACTGAACTACAGCTAAAACTACAATCTCTTGAATTGTGGCTGCAATCACATTTCTATCAATTTACTTGAGGTTTAGGGTCCTCTTCAAGGTTATTGTTTTTTGTCAAAAATCTAGATTTTTGTAGTTTGCAGCTTTTAGAGGCTGCCTGCCAATCTCTGTCATGTGGTCCTTTCTACAGCTTGTCAGTTTTCTTCTTCATGACCAATAGGAAAGTGTCTCTGGTGCTTCTATTATCTCTGACTTCTAGAACCCCAGAGAATGAATAGAATATTGGTTGGACAAAAAAGATTCAATGTGATTAATAAAGAGACACTTGGAATAATCCAACTGAGAATCATAAATATAAAACCAGTTGATACTTTTTTACACTTGATAATTTATTATTTTCTTAGACCATGACATTCAGAATTGAAAAATATGTATTTAATGAGTAAAAATTAAATCCTTATGGTCAATCTCTTACCACAATATGAAAATTGTATTTCTAAATATAGTAAAATTATATATAGAGATATAATTTAGGCAATAGCATAAGTTTGGTGTAAACAAAAATCCTTGAATTCCTTTTCCAAAAAAGCTCCCTCAAACTATGTTTTCTACATTCATATTTAAGTAATTGATTTAGAAACCAAAAACAAAAAAAGTATATAATTTGCTGATAAATTATTTGTTTGTTTTATCTGTATGCTAACCCTTTAAAACAC
The DNA here is from genome assembly GCA_963574415.1 of Tarsius wallacei. Lineage (NCBI taxonomy): Eukaryota > Metazoa > Chordata > Mammalia > Primates > Tarsiidae > Tarsius > Tarsius wallacei. Next base: position 13,103 of record CAUYQG010050546.1, on the reverse strand, counting down.
TATATCTAGAGTTCTTAACAGCCTGCATCCTGAGACCAAGGGGTGATCTCCACACCCTTCTGAAATTGAGCATTGTTTGTCCAGAGAGGATACTCCAAGTGCATGATACTGGAGAGACAGATGCCCACCCCACACTGGACCCAACACAGATGCAAGCAATCAGAGCAAGAGACCTGACAGCAGACAACTGGGAACTTCTCCCCTAAAAGAACTGCTACAGCAAGCTGAATGCTGACAGTGAGCAGAGGGAGCACAGCAAGAGAGTTTGGGGCAGAGTCTCAAGGAAGCAGTGGGGGATGATACCCAAGCCTGGACTGGGCTCCAATGCCTTGCCACCAGGCCCTGAGATCCAGAGAATGGTTACTGCTGGAGAGGTAACTAGTGACCACAATACTGGCAGGAACAGCAGCCAGCAGAGACACTGAGAAGACTCTCTTATGCCTAGGCAGAGAAGTGCTCCAGGGCAGCCTCTGTGGAAGAGCAGACCTGCATCTTGAGACCAAGCACTGACTGATCTCTGCATTATGTTGGGGGCTGCTCTTTGCAACCTCAGAGAACATTGTCCCCAGTGCACAATCCCTGGTGGCTAATGGTTGATGCAGAACCCCAGATGATCCACCATTCAGCTAGTAGGCAATAGACTCAAATAGTGGAACTGACTGAGAGGGAGGTTGGTGTGTGACTAGCTGACTACCTCTAACAACAAGTAGAAGGACAGAGTAGAGACAGGAGGCCTTCATTCCCCCACCATGAATGAGATGCCCTGGGAGCTGTGACCACACTAAGAAATGAAAGAAAGATGTAAGATTTCAAGAGTTGCTGTGCCAAGTTATTTCATCCCCCTACCCTCACATGGGCATGCACCGGCTACAAATTGCAGGCATCAGGGGATAAAAATTCTAACATATTAAGTTCCAACAGTGAAGAAGCAATCTACAGTAATAGACCTGCAGTAGCAGAACTAGTCACAAGAAGGAGCCACCCCAAAGAGACATACTAAAGCCAAGAACTCTTTATGAACCTTTTATATTTTATTTTTATTTTTTTAGGGAGGAATTGTTTTGTTTGTTTGCTTTCTTTGTTGGTTGGTCTCTTCTTTTCTTTACTCCTTCTGTTTCTCTCTCTTTGTCTTTTCCTTTTTTTTAAAATTCTTTTTTCTTCTTTTTCTCTCTTTCTCATTCTTTCCCTTTTTTCACTGCTTTTTCCCTCTTTTTTCCCCTTTATATCCTGTCTTAGACTCAGGGGCTATATAAGTATACCCACTATAAGTTCATATTGTGCAGAAATGGAGAGCAAGTCACAGCTGGCCCATTCACTAGATAGCAAACATTATGATCTGCCAATACACTCTGAATCCTTGGAACTCCCTCATCCCCAAGTAAGTGCTTAAAATTGTAAAGTCACAGAACAATGCCCCACCCCCAGCCTTATTTTATAATTGAACAAACCCAGATCAAGGAAGGACAAGAGGTAGAGCAAATATCAGAAGTGACTATTCTCCATTTTACACTGAGCAACAGGAATTAAAGAGAAAAATAAGATAACTGCTACAAATAAAGAAAAACCAACAAAGAACTGGTGGTAACTATCAAAGCCCCAACAAAGAGTCAGTGCTAGAAAGAACAGCTACTGGGCCACAAACAATGGCTTTATCAGAGAAGGACAGTACCTAGAAGGTACTTACAGTGATCAGAGAACTGTTGGAGAGAATGAATAAAAATCAAGAAATGCAAGGACTAAAACTAAATGAAATCGCAACAGAGCTGAACAAAGTCATAAAAGTGTATTTAGAAGTAACAGAAATAAAGAACTCTAACCAAGAAAGAAATAACAAACTGACAAGCATGGAAAGCAGAATTTACCAAGCAGAAGAAAGAATCTCAGAGCTGGAAAAACCAAACTATGAAATTAACTTAATCTATTAAAAATATAGAAACAAAAAATGTAAGAAGAAAGAGAAAACTCTTCAAGAGATATGTGATTTTATCAAGAAAGCAAACCTACACCTGATCAGAATATCTGAAATAGAATTAGAAACACCCTGGGACAAACATGTCATGAGGTCAATCAAGAAAACTTCCCTCATCTGGCCAAAGAAGATCATACAAGCACAAGAGATTGAGAAAACTCTGCAATACATTTTATGAAAAGATCAACCCCTAGACACATAGTAATTGACAAAGTAGTTATAAAAAAAAGAAAAATCCTGAAGACAGTAAGGGAAAAAGGTCAGACTACCTGCTGGAGGAAACCAATCAGAATTGTTGCAAACTTATCTGCAGAAGCACTATAAGTCAGAAAGAATTGGACCTCAATCTTTAGTGTTCTTAAAGACAAACAATTTCAACCAAGGATTTCGTACCCAGCCAAGCTAAGGTTCATCAGCAATGGAGAATTAAAATCCTTCCCAGACATTCGATCCCTAAGAGAATATGATGCTTCTAGTCCAGCTCTATAGGAGATGCTTAAAAAGATGCTATACACAGAAGAAAAAAGAAACAAAAGAAAGAACATATACTTCACAAGATCACAAACACAGAAGCAGCAGAACACGCAGCATACCCACAAAAATGAAAGTACACATATGCATGAACACAAAAGCTAAATGAACGCAAAACAGTTCTTTAAGAGCATTATGACAGGGACAAACTCTCACATTTCAATAATCAGCCCAAACAGGTATGGACTACATGCAACACTGAAAAGACATAGAATGGAAAACTAGATAGAAAAACATGACCCAGTAATTTGCTGTCTCCAGAAAACTCTACTCACCACAAAGGATGTCCACAGACTCAAAGTTAAATGACAAAAAACAAATTTTTAGGTGAACAGATCACAAAAGAAGGCAGGAGTCATTATCTTAATATCAGACAAAACAACCTTTAAGCTATTAAAAATTTTAAAAGATACAGAAGGACACTATGTAATGATAAAAGGCTCAATCCATCAACAAGAAATATCCATTCTAAACTATATGCACCCAACACAGGAGCACCAGCTTTTATAAAGCAGCTACTAAGTAAACCAAAAAAAGATATTGACTCCAACACTATCCTAGTTGGAGACATAAATACCCCACAAACAACCCTAGATAGATCATCAAGACAAAAAAAAATCAACAAAAGATCCGGTACCTCAACTTGATACTTGAACAAATAGACTTAGTAGATAGTTACAGAAGACTCCACCCAACAACCATAGAATATATATTCTACTCATTACTACATGGAATGTACTCCAAGATTGACCCACATCCTAGGCCACAAATCATGCATAAACAAATTTCACAAGATTCAAATACTGCTATGTACCTACTCAGACCACAGTGGAATAAAAATAATATAAGACAAATTTTCCCAACAAAATTCCTCCAAGTCCCACAAAGATGGACACTAAACAGCTTGAACAACACAGAAATCAAAACAGAAATTAAAAGAGTCCCGGAGACAAATAAAATGAAGACATCCTACCAAAACCTCTGGGATGTCATGAAAGCAGTAACAAAAGGGGAATGCATTACTCTATGAACATACCTCAAAAAAATAGAAAGATTACAAGTTAACAGCCTAACAAATTGCTTAAGGTAGCTGGAAAGGCAAGACCACCAAGACCCTAACTTCAGCAGAAGAACCCAGATTATCAAATTAAAAGCCCAATTACAGGACACAAAAGACAAAAATACAATAGAAAAAAAATAGCAAAACAAAAAATTGGTTCTTTGAAAGGATAAACAAGATTAATGGGCACCTAGTCTGAATGACCAAGAAAAAGAGAGAAAATCTCAAATAAACACAATCAGAGATGAAAATTCAAGTCACAAATGACTCTGAAGAAATACAAGCGATTATCAGAGATTACAATGCACATCTGTATGGAAACAAACTCGTTAACCTAAATAAAATGGAGGACTTTCTGATATCACACAACTTACCAAGGTTGAAACAAGAAGAAATTGAGATCATAAATAGACCAATACCAACCTAGGAAATTGACTCTATCATAAGAAAACTACCTACAAAATAAAACAAAAAACAAGCCCTGGGCCAGATGGGTTTTCAGTGGAATTCAGTGAAACATATAAGGAGGAGTTAATACTTATCAAATTGTTAGTATTCCAGAAAATCAAGAAAGATGAATCTCTCCACAAATCATTTTATGAAGCTGACATGATACTGTTACCCAAACTAGGTAAAGATCCAGCAAAGAAAGAGAACTGCAAGCCAATATCCTTGAAGAACATAGATGCAAAAATTTTTAATAAGATACCAGCAAATTGGATTTAGCAACACACCTCAAAAAGCATCCACTGTGATGGAGTAGGCTTCCTCCCTGGGATGTGGGGCTGTTTCAGCATCCTTAAAACCATGAATGAAATTAAATACATCAACAGATGTAAAAACAAGAACAACATGATTATCAAAAGCTTTTGATAAATCTAGCATCACTTCTTGAACACCTAGGCATAGAGGGAACAAATCTCAAAATAGTAAGATTCATCTATGATTAACACATACCAACATATTGATAAATAGAAATTGAAAAAATTTACCCTGAAAACCAGAACAAGACAAGGCTGCTTACTCTCACCCCTCCTGTTCAATATAGGGTTTGAAGTCTGAGCTAGAGCAATCAAACAAAGAGAAGGAAATCAGGGGCATCCAAATAGGAAAAGAAGAAGTCATGTTATCCCTCTTTGCTGGTGATATGATCCTATACCTTAAAAATCCACAAGAATCTGTCAAAAACCTCCTTGCACTGATAAAGGGCTTTGGCAAAGTCTCAGGATACAAAATAAATGGCAAAAGACAGTCACATCTTTATACGCCAACAACAGAACAGGCAAAGAAACAAATAAAAAGCACAATCCATTCACAATAGCCACACACACACACACACACACACACACAGAGAGAGAGAGACAGAAAGAAATACCTTCATCATCCTAACCAGAGAAGTGTAAGATCTTTACAACAAAAACTGTAAAATACTTCTAAAGAAAGTCAAAGATTACACAAACAAATGGAAAAATATTCCATTCTCATGAATTGGAAGAATTGACATTGTTAAGATGTCCATCCTACTGAAGACAATCTAGAGGGTCAACGCTATACTCTTTAAATTATCCACATAAGTCTTTTCAGACCTGAAAACAGAAATACAAAAATTCATATGGAAACATAAAGGATCACGGATAGTCAAAACAATCCTTAGCAAAAGAAACAAAGTGGGAGGTATCACACTTGCAGACTAAAACTTTTACTATAAGGCTACAATAATCAAACAGCCTGGTATTATTACAAGAACATATATATAGACCAATGGAACAGGATCAAGATTCCAGAAGCAAAATCTCAATTTCTTAAACAAATCATCTTCAACAAAGCCTCCAACAACCACCACCGGGGAGAGGAGAACCTATTTAGTAAATGGTACTGGGGAAATTGACTGACTAGGTACAGACGATTGAAACAGGAATCCTATCTGTCACCATACACAAAAATCAACTCCAAATGGATCAAAGTTCTAAATGCAGAACTTTAAATGGTAAGAATTTCAGAAAACACAGGAGACACCCCTCCAGAAATTGGAATAGGCAGCCAGTTCCTGATCACACCCCCAAAAGCCCATGCCATAAGAGAAAAGGTTGACAAGTGGAACCTCATCAAACTGAAAAGCTTCTGCAAAGCAAAAGAAATCATCAAGAGAGTGGCAAGACAGCTCACAGAATGAGAAAAAAAATTGTCAACTGTATCTCTGACAAAGACTTAACATCCAGGAACTACAAGAAACTCAAACGTGCCAAAAGAAAAAAAAAAAAAAAACCACAACCTCATTATAAAGGGGGTAAAATACATGAATAGATACTTCTCAAAAGCAGCCAACAGACAGAAGAAAAAATGGTCAGCTTCACTAATCATCAGAGAAATGAAAATCAAAACCATATTGGGATACTACTTAACTATGGTAAGAATGGTCATTATTAATAAAACAAAAAAGAACAGATGCTGGCGAGGATGCAGAGAAAAGGGAACACTTCCACACTGCTAGTGGGAATGCAAACTAGTTCAGCCTCTATGGAAAACAGTGTGGTGATTCCTATAAGAAATAGATATTGACCTTTCATACAAACCAGAAATCCTCCCTCCTTCTGGGAACATATCCAGAGGATCTTAAATCACTCTACAAAAAAGATACCTGTACACTCATGTTTTATTGCAGTGCTATTTAAAATATTAAAACATGGAAACAATCATTCTGCTCATCGAAATTGAACTGGATTAAAAAATGGTAAATATATAAAATGGAATATTACACAGTTATAAAGAAGAACAAAATTATGACTTTGCAGCAACTTGGATGGATTTAGAGTCTATGATACTCAATGATTTATCACAGAAATAAAGAACTGAGTATCATGTGTTCTCACTCATAAGTGGACTCTGAATATTTACCATAATACTATACAAAAGAAACTGGCAGTAGCTGGAAACTGCCAGGGAAGAGACACATAACGTCAATAAAGGTGCCTGATCTCAAACCAGGTGAAGTGAGAACCAAAGGGAGGCCCAAACTTTACCTGTACGATGACCACTTATATACCTAATCCTGAATTGTGCCTCACATCTTTAAAATAAAAACAATTAAAAAATACTATATTTGTTAAGATAGACTTGAGTATTTCATAAATGTTTTATGCTTCTCTATGTGTTTATTTCTGTTTATTTTGTTTAATGTGAAAGGAATAAGTATAAGTTCAATTTATTCTTTAGAAGAGATAGTAAAAGTTTTCATAAAAAAGAAATAGCTGAAAAAGCAGTCCTATATAAAGCCATTAGAAACTTTTTTCCACGTAGACAAGGAATTGTAACAATGCAGCTGTTCTTATAAATATACAGTGAATGAAAAGCAAGTTTTACTACTGTATTCTTAACTGCAATATGAGAAACATCACCAATTGCTCTGTTGGATGAATATCTGTTTCGTATATTGCTAAAATTTGTGTACATTCTTGGTGTACAACATGATATTTTGATATATGTATATATTGCAGAATGACTTAGTCAAGCTACTTAAAATAATCACTACCTCACATAGCATTATTTTGTGGTGAAAACACTTAAAAGCTGCTCTTAGCAATTTTTAATTGTCCAATATATTATTAATTATAATCACTATAATATACAATAGATTTTATTCCTCCTGTCTAACTGAAATTGTGTACCATTTAACCAAAATCACCCCAATCTCCCTTACCCCTAAACCCTGGTAATCATCATCCTACTTTCTGCTTCTATGATTATAACCAACATTTTTAGGTTCCACAGATAAGTGAAATCACATGGTATTTGTTTTTCTGTGCCTGGCTTATTTCACCTAACATAATGTCCATGTTATTACACATGACAGAATTTTCTTCTTTTAAAAGACTATGTAGTATTTCATTGTGTGTAAAGACAACATTTTCATTATCCATTTATTTATTTATTTATTTTTTTGAGTTGGAATCTCATTCTGTCACCCAGACTGGAGTGCAGTGGCCACTCCCGGCCACCGCAGCCTCGACCTGCTGGGCTCCGGCGATCCTTCCGCCTCAGCCTTCCGAATAGCTGGAATTACAGGCATGTGCTACCACGCTTTTTTGATTTATTGTAGAGATGAGGTCTTGCCAAGTTGCCCAGGTGGGTCTTGAACCCATGGGCTCAGGCAATCCACTCACCTCAGCCTTCCAAAGCGCTGGGATTACAGGCTGAGTTACCGAGCCTGGCCATTTATTCTTTGATGAATACTTAGGTTAATTTCATATTTTGGCTATTGTAAATAATGCTGTAATGAACAACAGGTGTCTCTTCAAAATACTGATTTCATTTACTTTACAAATATACCCAGTAATGGGTTTGCTGGCTCATACGACAATTCTATTTTTAATTTTTTGGAGAAATTTCATAGTGCTTTCCATACTGGTACAGAATTGTTCTCTTTTTTCCACACCATTACCAACACTTATCTTTCATTTTTTAAAATAATAGCATAAATTAATATGCATTTCTAAGGAATTCTTTTAATCTAAAACTTAATCAATAATTTGATGAAACTGGTTTGGCTTGATTTATCCTTCACAGTAACAAATAGACTACACAGAACGATCACTGGGCACATTTTTACAATACCTGTCAAAGAAAACTATTTTATTGCTGATATTTCAACCATGTGAAGATTAAGTTCTTGTGATTTCATACAGCATCCACAGAGTTGAGGGACAATATAATTAGAGTTTAATTCACAGTAAGGAGCCTAACAGAGGGGAGATCCAAGATTGACTTAGCAATAGTACAGTCCCATCAAGGGATCAGGTTTTCTTCATCTTTGTACTCTATGCTCCTTAGAATTGCTCTTCAAGCATAGTGTAAGATGGAGTGTCCAACTTCCTTTACCTTGCATATGTCATACTGGTCATAGATAACTGTTGTTAACATTATGGCCTAAACAGAAAACGCTAGACAACACTACCTACTGTATAATTTCATGTTTATGATGTTTTGCAAAGGAAAATTATAGGGAGACTCAGATAAATGTCAATAGTAGGGGCGAGGTAGGACATTTCATACATAGGGGTACCAAGCAACTATTGAATGTGATGAAAATAATTTTTGCCTTTATCATATTGGTGGATACATGACTGTATATGTTTTTCTAATTCTTAGAACTACTATACACATAATATGGGTGAATTTCACTATGTATAAATTATAACTCAATAAAGCTGACCTCTAAAAAGGAGGAAAACAATGTGTTCAACTTAAATTTAGCAAATATTTACTGAAATTATCAAGCAAATAAAATGTAAATAATCTAATCACATTATGCACCAAAAATGGTTTCTTATCCCTACTAGTAAAGCTGTGTAGAATGACCATACAGTATAAAAAGTACAATTCATTGTCTTCCAACAGAGTTGCCAAAACAAACAAAACCCAGAAAATGATGATAAGACATTCTTTTCTCCTACTCAATTTTGTTGAAGATAAGTAATATATATTAGTTTGAGTCATTGTAGTTATGAAAGATAATTTAAAGTTAGAGTATTTGTACCTGAACATTTTGATGAGATTGTTGAAAGAATTAATAAAGATATTTTTTGAGAGAAAATGTTGATAAAAGGAATAATTAAAGATTAACTTAAAATGTAATTAATAATGTCATAGTTTACCAAAGAGACATTTTAATATTATTTTTAGTTAAAAAAAACTGATAAAAATCCTAAAGAGGTTTTTAAACAATAAATCAACTTGTTAAAGAAAATATAAAATTTATTCATAACAAAATTATAATTTGAAGAAACAATTGACAATATTAACATGACTAAAGTAGTCAAGTTTTCACAGCATGTTGGCTACCTGTATATGCATATATGTGTATTCATATTATTTTATATATGTAATGTAAATATATATATCTTATTATTTACAGAAAAATTGTGTGTGTGTGTATATATACATATATATGTGTGTGTATATATATATGTATATATATATATGAGTGCTGTTTGGAAGGAAAGTAATAGAAAGTACCTAGGTTCCAAAAAAAGCAGAAGAATAAGTAACATTTTAAATATAAAATAATTAACACTTGGTATATAGTAAAAATATTAATGATTTATAGAAGAAATGATAGATTTCCAACTAATTGAAGAAATGACATTGCAAAATATTTGAATGTTCATGAAGGCAGAACTTGGCTTGATGATGACCTAGATTTTCATTCAACAACTTACAACCTAACTAAAAATACAGGGATCATACTATCAAATGAATATTTCTAGCAGAGAATGGAATAGTGGAATATAAGAAATGGAATTTTGACAATTATTGAGAGTTTAATCTACGATGATATTTTCCAATTATAAGTCTTTTTTGAATTCTAATCCTGTATATAGTCACAAAGCACTGTAAAAAAATATAGATTTTTTCCCACTGTATAAAAATAAGGTGGAGAAAAAAATCCTATTATAATTAGTAGATATTTCAAAGATTTATATTGGTATTTAAGTTCTATTTTCTATTTACACAGTAGAGTAAACGTTGGTCAAAGCCTTCTCATGTTTGTTCAATTAAAGTAACAACTAAGGACTTATTATCTCTAGCTCAAAGCCAATTTTACTTTTATTATTTCAAGAAAATGCATAGATTCACACTCTATTATGGCTTTCCTCTTCAGTTTCAATAATAGTGAAGGGTACTTATTTGATTAAAAAGTAATGGCCAGCTGCCAGAGAATTTTGTTGACAATTTATAAAGAAAGACCACACTTATCTAGAAAAAAAAATGTTGCCTGAAGTATTTTCCAAATGAATATAAGACATGAACGTGGCAGAACTCCTGGTAAATTAAGTTAAACAAAGAAAGCTTACATCAGCTTTTACTTCCTAATTGAATTGTATGCTAAGTCCACACCAGGAAAAGTAAAGGCATAACAAGTAATTAGCACATTAAGCAGTGCACGTATCCACTCCTCATCTGGACACCCCAGAGTCCCATGTACCATTCATAGAGAGCAAAGAAATAAGCTCATTCTTAAAGATATAGAAAAAAGAATATGGAAGAACAAAGAATTGCAATGAATACTGTCATATTTTGAAAAATCATGGTACAAGAATAGTATTTCCCGGACCCAAGGAATTATTCAAGATCCTAAGTTGTGATTCAAATAACACTTCATCCCCAACTTTCAAGGATCAACTTTTTTCAGCATATATTTTTGTAGTATGGAAATTAATATACTTTTTTTTTTCAGCTGCATTTTTTCCCCTCAATCTGTCTGTTCTTATGTGCTTCACTCAGTTCTAAATGTTCTGATCATTTTACCACATTTGGTTGAGAGGATCACTAAAATTTAGTTTGTTCAATATGATCTTTTACCACTTAATGAACCCCAGTAAAGACACATTTTCCTTAACTGTACCAATATGAGTCCTGGCAGGAAACAGATGGCATATTTATTATTTGATAATATAAGGAAAATTTAATAAGGGACTATTTATTAAATTGTAGCAGTTTCCCACCCTAATAGTGGACACTTGTAAAGATGAGCACTTCTAAATCTGAAAAGGTAAGGGAAGAGTTTTCAGAACACAGAAGGACATAGTCACATGAAAAGGGCCACTTTGTTGAAATTTTACATTGAGGGATTTAACCAACCAAAGGCAGTCCCAGAAAAGGAACTGGGTTGTCAAATAAGCCAACTTTACTCTTCTCTGACTCACCATTATCTTGCTAGGGCTTTCTATCAGAACGAAAGGCAAAAGAAAATGATGTCTCTTGATATAGCTCCCATGAGTCAAACTTATGGAGACCCAGAGTATGATGAAGAATGGTAGAGAGAGTAGAGATTAGATCTGGAGGAACAAATGAAAGATATCCTTTAAATTTTTAAAGGCAGTAATGCAACATTTGCTAGTCTTTGTTGATGGGTTATAGTAATTAAGAGTACTATAATACAGAATAGAAAAATTAAATTTATATGTAAATATGATTGTTTTCAAGTCCTCAGTGAAAACCTTAGATGGACCCCTTCACAGGGGTTCCCTTTTGTCAATGTCCCCAACTTCCAACATTAAGTCTACAATTTCAAGTTCATATCAAAGTCTATATCTTTTTCAAACCATACTCCTTATACTCACAGGATTTATTCTTATCACAAGATTCACTCCCTCTTTCCCACATGTACATTACTCATTATTATTCTTGAAATAACACACAGAAGGCCACAGTAGAAATGCGGAAGGCAGGCACTTTCAGTAAGTGACTACTTGGAGGTCTCCCTACAGATACGCTTTTATATCTATTTGCTTGCAAATAGTTAATGGTGGCATCCATCACACAAAAATATGCACAAATGTACACACAGTCGTACCCACATATGCCTGGGTGCACACACATGAGTAAAACCATGATTTCTCTGAAACAGTATAGTATAAACCACAAGGAGAAAAATAAGCATTTTCCTAACTGGGACATATTTAAATCTCAAATTAACAAGTCAGTTTTTTTCAGAATGAAATTATTTATTTGTGTTACTATTCAAAACCATGCTAGTCTTTTTGTTAATCTCCAACTTCCCTCTATATTCAAATAGTGCCTTTGGGACTATAGAGAATAAGAAATACAACAATTACTGAGACATACACAGCAGAAGATTACTTATCTAGAGTCAGAATGCCAGAATAATCCTAATCATGGATTTCGCAGCAACTTGGATGGAACTAGAATCTATAATACTGAGTGACCTCTCACAGAAACAAAGATCGGAGTATCACATGTTCTCACTCATATAGTGAACCTTGAACATCCAACGTAATACTATAAGAAAATGGCTGACAGTGGTGGGAAATTATGGGAAGGGGAAGGGAGGGGAGGGGGGATGGGATTAACGGTACTCAATATCTGTCTGGGGACGGGGAGACACCACTTATCACCAAGGGTGTCTGAACGAAGCATATTTGTATACCTAATCCTTAACTGTACCCCAAAATATGATAATAAAAAATACTGATTATATTTTAAAAAATAATAATAAATAAATAAATAAATAAATAAATAAATAAAAATTCCAGAAGTTCTTGGGAGATAACAGGCACAATTTCCTGAAGAACTGCCTAGTGTCAAATTGCTAATATGAAGATAGATGGCTCAATGGCCTTTATCTCTTTTGTCTATGAATGTCTTCTCTTATTTTTGTAATAACACCACTGCTATCACAAGTAACAGTGATAACAATTCACTCTGCACCAGACATGGAGGGGCTTTTATCTGCACTAACACATTTAATTTGCCCAGTTATTCTACGAGAAAGGTACTCTGCATTGCGGTCTTCCTCTTACAGACTAAAAAAATGAAGCCTTGGAGACCCGATGGAGCTTTCTGGGCAGCAAACAATAAAGCTGATTTTGTATCTGGGCAGTCTGATTCCAGAGCCTGTCTCCTACCTACAACAGGAAATCAAGAGAAAAACCAAAAACTAAGAGAAGCGGTACACCAATGAGAGACTGGCAGTATTTTTTATTATCATATTTTGGGGTACAGTTAAGGATTAGGTATACAAAT
>CAUYQG010050544.1:0-23636 GCA_963574415.1 Tarsius wallacei | reverse complement strand
AACTTGACTTCCTCTTTTCCTATGTGGATACCCCTGATTTCCTTCTCTTGTCAAATTACCCTAGCTAGTACTTTCAACACAATGTTGAAGAATAAAGATGAAAGTGGGTAGCCTTGTCTTGTTCCTGTTTTCACGGGAAATGTTTCCAGTTTCTGTCCATTTAGCAATATGTTAGCTGTGGGTTTATCGTAGATGGCACTTACTATTTTGAGGTATGTTCCTTCTATACCTAGATGTTTGAGGGTTTTTATCAAGAAGGGATGCTGGATTTTATTAAAAACGTTTTCTGCCTCTAATGATATAAACATGTGGTTTTTGTTTTTACATCTGTTGATGTATTTAATTACATTTATGGTCTCACAAATGTTGAACCAGCATTGCGTCCTGGGAATGAAGCCTACTTGGTAATAGTGGATGATTTTTGAGATGTGTTTTTGGATCCGATTTGCTAGAATCTTATTGAGGATTTTTGCATCTATGTTCATAAGGGATATTGGCCTGTAGTTCTCTTTTATTGTTGGATCTTTACCCGGTTTGGGTATCAGTGTGATGTTAGCTTTGTAAAATGATTTGGGGAGAATTCCATCTTTCTCAATTGCCTGGAATACTTTCAAAAGGATTGGAATCAACTCCTCCTTGTACATTTTGTAGAATTCTGCTGGAAAGCCCTTAGTCCAGGGCTTTTTTTTTTGTAGGTAGTTTTCGTATGATGGAGTCAATTTCCAGGGTTGTTATTGTTGTATTAGTGTCTCAGTGTCTTCTTGTTTCAACCTGGGAAGGTTGTGTGATGTCAGAAAGTCCTCCATTTCACTTAAGTTATCAAGTTTGTTTCCATATAGGTGTACATAGTAATCTCTGATAATCTTTTGTATTTCTTCGGGGTCAGTTGCGATGTGATCTTCTGTATTTCTGATTGTGTTTATTTGGGCTATTTCTCTCTTTTTCTTGGTTAGTCTGGCTAGGGGTCCATCAATCTTGTTAATTCTTTCAAAGAACCAGCTTTTTGTTTTGCTGATGTTTTCTATGATGTTTTTGTCTTCTGTGTCCTGTATTTATATCTCTACAAGCTCTTATTTTGGTGATTAGGGTTCTTTTGTTAAAAGTGGGGTTTTGGTGGTCTTCTCTTTCCAGCTCCCTTAGGTGATTTGTTAGGCTTTCCACTTGTGAACTTTCCATTTTTCTGATATGTGCTCGTTGAGATATAAATTCCCCTCTTAGAACTGATTTCATGGCATCCCAGAGGTTTTGGTAAGATGTTTCTTCATTTTCATTTGTTTCCAGGAATCTTTTAGTTTCTGCTTTGTTTTCATTGTTGACCCAGTAGTTGTTTGGCATCATGCTGTTTAGTGTCCATGTCTTCGTGGGCTTTGGGGAAATGTTGGTGTTGATATTTATTTTTATTTCACTGTGGTCTGAGAAAGTGCATGGCAGTATTTCAACCTTGTGGAATTTGTTTATGCTTGATTTATGGCCAAGGATGTGATCGATCTTGGAGTACGTTCCATGTGGTGATGACTAGAATGTATATTCTGTGGTTGTTGGGTGGAATAATCTGTAGGTATCATTTAAGTCCATTTGGTCAAGTGTCAAGTTCAGGTTCTGGATCTCCTTGTTGATGTTTTGCCTCAGTTATCTATCAAGGGCTATTAGTGGGGTATTCAAGTCCCCTGCTGTAATAGTGTTAGAGTCAATATCTTTTTTTAGTTTACTTAGTAGTTGCTTTATAAATGCTGGTGCTCCTGTGTTGGGAGCATATATGTTTAGGATGGATATTTCTTGTTGATGGATTAAACCTTTTATCATTATGTAGTATACTTTTGCATCTTTTAAAATTTTTGATAGCTTAAAGGTTGTCTTGTCTGATACTAAGATTGCAATTCCTGGCCAGGCTCGGTGGCTCAGTCTATAATCCCAGCACTTTGGGAGGCCAAGATGAGTGGATTACCTGAGCCTGCGGATTTGAGCCCAGCCTGGGCAACTTGGCGAGACCTCATCTCTACAATAAAAAAAAATGATTGCAACTCCTGCCTTCTTTTGTGATTCATTTGCCTGAAAACTCATTTTCCATCCTTTAACTTTTGAGTCTGTGTGCATCTCTTGTAATGAGATGAGTCTCCTGGATGCAGCAAATAATTGGGTCACAGTTTCTTATCCAGTTTGCCATTCTGTGTCTTTTCAGTGGTGCCTTTAGTCCATTCACATTCAGTCTCATTATTGAAATGTGATTGTTTATTGCTGTCATGAGGTTCTTATAAAGTTTTTTCTTTGCTTGTTTTCTTTTCACTTTGGCGTTAATGTATGTGTGTGTTTTCAAACTTCTTATTGCGCTGTATTCTCTGTTGATTCTGTGCTCTGCTGTTCTCTTGGGAAGAATGTGGTCATTTCTTCTGTGCTTAATACCTTTTTAAGTGTCTCCTGTAGAGCTGGTGTGGAAGCTGCATAATCTCTTAAGGACTGTATGTCTGGGAAGGATTTTAATTCTCTATCAATGATGAAACTGAGCTTGGCTGGATAGGAAACTCTTGGTTGAAATTATTTATCTTTGAGGACTTTAAATATAGGGCTCCAGTCCCTTCTTGCTTGTAGTGTTTCTGCTGATAGGCCTGCTGCTATTCTTATTGGTTTTCCCTAGTAGGTAGTCTGACCTTTCTCTCTTGCTGTCTTTAGAATTTTTCTTTTGTGCCTACTGTGTAGGCGAATTCCTATGTGTCTATGGGTTGGTCTTCTCATTTGATGTCTTGTGGGGGTTCTCTATATCTCTTGTGCTTGGCTGGTCACATCTCTGGAGAGATGGGGAAAGTCTTCTTGGATTACCTCCTGGAATACTTGCTCCAAGTTGTTCTCCATTTCCCTTTCTTCTTCTGGGATACCAATCAGGCATAGTTTGGCCTCTTGATATAATTGCACATCTCTTGTAGGCTTTGTTCGTTCTTTCTGAGTCTTTGTATGTTTTTTAGATGGGGTTAATTCCATGTTCTGGTCTTCAAGTTCTGAGATTCTTTCTTCAGCTAGATTAATTCTGCTTTCTATGCTTGTCATCTTGTTATTTCCTGGATGAAATTTTTATTGCCAAAATCTCTGTTGCAAGTTCTTTCAGTGTTGCATCTTGTCTTTCTTGAGTCTTATTCACTCTTTCCATCCATTCCCTAATCCCTGTCATATTCTGAGGCCAGTCCTTGGTGACTTCTGTTGTTTGGGCACCCAGTTCTGATTTTTCAGTTTTGTCTTTGGTACACTTGAAATTGCCTGAGGTCTTTTTGGCTTTTCCTCATTTGTGACAGATCTCTTGTTTTTCTCTTTAGTTCTGTTATTTAGTGTCGGTGGGAGAGGATTTCCCTTCTGTTGTTTGCTCAGTCCTCTATTCTTCCCTGATCCAGGCTCTGGATTTGTTCTATTTTGAAATAGGACAGTGGATGGGAAGCTTTGCTGACTCTTGAAGCTTTTGAAATTCAAGTAAAGTAGGGGATGGGGTGCTAGGATTCAGAAACTACTTGCAAATTACAGTGTCCACTTATTGTGGTATGTGTTCCCTGAGACTCACTCCCCACCACCACCCTGTATGACGATGCAAAGCAGAAAGCAATGCAAAAAACAATTGAACACATTCACACACATACACACCCCCCCCAAAACAAACTGGAATAGCAACAAAGTGAAACAAAACAAACAACAACAAAAAAAAAAACAAGAAAACTAAATACACACACACATGCCTAGAAAAACAGAAGACCAAAGGGGAGAAAAAAAAAAAGGGAATTCTTTTGAACCCTCACACATATATTGACACACACCTTAAACTATAAAAAATGAAAATAAAAAACCCAGAAGAGCAAAAGAGCAAAAACAAACCAATAATAACAGCAAAATTGAGAGATAAGCACTCAATCATTCACATACACACATAAACAGAAAATGACAAATAAGAAAAAACGGAGCAGATCAAACCCTCACTTATACTTTCATGCACAAAGGAAACTTATTTAAAAAATAGATGAACTAACAAACAGTCAAAGTTTTTTAAATTGTTTAAAAAATTGAAAAAAAAAAGCCCTGCCCTCCTGTGGCAGGCTCTGTAATTGTTCCTCTTCAGTTCTCTCCTACAGAGCCACCTCTTTCAGTCTCTCCTCAGTGTCCAAAACAGGGAAGGAGGAGGGGCAGTGGAGGTGGGTGGGATGCAGTCTCCTCCCCTCCCACTCTCATATGGTCAGGGAGATCTCCTCTGGGGAGGTACGGAATTTTCTCTTCCCTAGGTATGTACTCGCCTGGGGGCGGGGACAGGGCGTCCGCGCGGGGAGGTGGGGGGTTTCCCAGCTGGGCCTATCCTGAAATGGAGTTCTCCTATTGTGACTGACTTCCAGGCTCCACCTGGGTTTGTCCCTCTCAGTCATGACCCAGCTCTGTGGGTCTGATGTTCAGAAGATTCCTGGGAAGGAGGGGGTTTGGGTAAGCCCCGGACTCACTACTGATCTCTTTGGAGTTCTTCCTCATCCTTTTCTGGCCACACTCTGTCCTGCACTAGATCAGAATAGGGTGTGAGGTGCCTGGAACTCAGTACTGGTCAGTTCTCTCCGAAGTTTGTGCTTTCAGGATATTCCCTCTGGGTCACAATCAATCCCTGAGTAGTTGATCCATCAGTCACGGAGATTGGGTCTGTTGCTCTGTGGTGAGTGAGTCAGAGCACTTTCCTGTCCCACCTTCAAGATGGGGTGCCTCTCTTGTTCTCTTCTGTGGGATTGCTTCTGGATTCCCTCCGCAGCCCCTGCTGCCATGCCCTGCCAGGCACTGAAGTAGTGAGGCAAAACCAGGAGCCAACATCTCTCTCCTGCTACACAGGTGTGGGAGAGCCTGGGGCGATATTTTCTCCCCGCAGCTTTTGTCCATTAAAAAAAAAAAAAGGATTGCCTGAGCCCGCAGGTTCGAGACCCACCTAGGCAATTTGGCGAGACCTCATCTCTACAATAAATCAAAAATTAGACAGGTATGGTAGCTCGCGCCTGTAGTTCCAGCTACTTGGAAGGCTGAGGCAGAAGGATTGTGGGAGCCCAGCAGGTTGAGGCTGCGGTGGCCGGAAGTGACCATTGCACTCCAGTCTGGGTGACAGAGTGAGACTCCAACTCAAAAAAAAAAAAATGGTGCTCGGCTTCTTTGACCTGGGAAGAGCCAGGGATAAAGCAGAGAAACTGTAGCACCAGCTGTTGCACCAGGGGCTTGGCCACTTGCTCTCGATCCTCCACTTAGTCTCTCCTAGCATTTTCTTCCCAAGGAAGGTTTGTTGATTAAAAAAAAAAAAAGAAAAAGAAAATGGTGCTCTGCTTATGTGTCCTGGGAATCACTAGGGTCCAAGCCCAGCAGCTGTGGCACTACCCACTGCACCAGGAATCCCTGACTGCTAGCTCCCTAACCCTCACTCAGCCACTCACATGCCTGCTGGCTCACCAGCACGTACACAAAATTTTCCATACACTCACTCACTCACATGGGACTTGCATAGTCTTAGTGGTTCGGCCGCCATCTTCCCAACTTCCCTCTGACCTCATATAGTCTTAATTGCCTTCCAAAATCCCACCTCCACTGTCACATTAGGGGGCAGGGTTTCAACATGAATTTTGTTGGGACCACAGGCATTCAGTCCATAGTAATGGTGTGCTTCCTTGTCCTCTTTTTTTCTTTTGATTTTTTCCTTCCTTTGACTTGCCACCTATAAAATGCTAAAGGAAAGGTGTGAAAAGGAAAAGAACAGAATTTCCTCATTGTAAATTGAATTCTTTTTTTAAAAAAAAATTTTAATTTTAAATATGTGGTATACAATGCAGGGTTAGGTACACAAATGTTCTTTATGCAGGTACCCTTGTTGATGAGATGTGCCTCCCCCTTCCCTGCCAATCCCTTTCTTACAGTATTACGATAGTTGTTCAAGGTCTGCTTATGAGTGAGAACATGTGGTATTCATGTTCTTTGTTTCTGTGATAGATCATTCAGTATTACAGCCTCTAAGTCCATTCAAGTTGCTGAGAAGTTCATAATTTTGTCCTTTATGACTGCGTAATATTCCAGTGTGTTTATGTACCACATTTTTTTAATTCAGTCCTCTTTTGATGGGTAGCACGGTTGTTTTCATGTTTTTGCTATTGTGAATAATGCTGCAATAAACATGCGTGTGCAGGTATCTTCTTCATAGAGTGATTTGAGTTCCTCCTGTTAAATTCCCAGTAAGGAGATGGTGGGGTCATATTATCTTTTAGTAATCACCACACTGTTTTCCACAGAGGCTGTACTAGAATACACTCCTACCAACAGTGTAGAAGTGTTCCCTTTTCGTCACATCCTCTCCAGCATCTGTTTTTTTTTGAGTTATTGATGATGGCCATCCTGACTGGAGTTAGGTGGTTTCTCAGTGTGGTTTTAATTTGTATTTCTTTAATAACTAGTGAGGCTGAGCATTTTTTCATGTATCTGTTGGCTGCTCGTATGTCTTCTTTTGAGAAGAGTCTATTCATATCTTTTCCCTACTTTGCAGTAGGGCTGTTTGTTTTTTTCTTTTTGGCACATTTGAGTTCCTTTTATTTTATTGTAGAGATGAGCTCTCGTCAAGTTGACCAGGCGGGTCTTGAACCCGCGGGCTCAGGCAATACATTCACCTTAGCCTCCCAAAGCGCGGGATTACAGGCTGAGCCATCAAGCCTGGCCTGAATTCCTTTTAAATCCTAGATGTTAGACTTTTGTCAGACATACAATTGACAAATATTTTTTCCAAGTCTGTGGACTGTCTCCCCGCTCTCTTGATGTTTTTTTTTGTTTGTTTGTTTTTGGCTTTGTAGAAGCTTGTCAGTTTGATGAGGTCCTACTTGTCTATCTTATCTCTTATGGCATGGGCACTTGGAGTTTTGGTCAGGAATTGGTTGCTAGTTCCAATTTCCATAAGGGTGTCTCCTGTGTTTTCTAAGGTTCTTAAGGTTTCAGGGTTTATGTTTCCGTCTTTGATCCATTTAGAGTTGACTTTTGTGTATTGTGATAGATAGGGGTCTTGTTTTAATCTTCTGTATGTTGTCAGCCAGTTTTCCCAGCACCATTTACTGAATAGGTTCTCCTCTCCCAGTGGTTAGTGTTGGAGGCTTTGTCAAAGATGACTTGGTTGAGAAATTGAGGTTTTGCTTCTGGAATCTCTATCCTGTTCTATTGGTGTATATGCCTGTTCTTGTACCAATACCATGCTGTTTTGATTATTGTAGCTTTATAATAAAGCATAAAGTCTGGGAGCATACCTCCTGCTTTGTGTGTGTGTGTGTGTGTGTGGTTTTTTTTTTTTTTTTTTGGACTGAGGATTGTTTTGGCTATTTGTGGCCATTTATGTTTCCATTTAAATTCCTGTATTGTTGTTTCCAGGTCTGAGAAGAATGCTGATGGTAATTTAATGGGTATTGTGTTAAATCTGTAACTTGCCTTGCGTAGGATGGACATCTTAACAATGTTGGCTGTTCCAGTCCATGAGTATGGAATATTTTTTCATTTGTTTGTATCATCTTTGATTTCTTTGAGCAGTGTTTTATAGTTTTCGTTGTAAAAGTCTTAGACTTCTCTGGTTAGGATGATGCCAGGGTATTTCATTTTTTTGAGGCTATTATGAATGGGATTGTGCTTTTTATTTGGGTTTCTGTTTGTTTATTGTTAGCATATAGGAATGCAACTGACTTTTGTACATTTCTTTTATACCCTGAGACTTTGCCAAAGTCCTTTACCAATGCAAGGAGGTTCCTGACAGATTCTCTTGGGTTTTCGAGTTATATAATTATATCGTCTGCAAAGAGGGATAACTTAACTTCCTCTTTTCCTATTTGGAGACCCCTGATTTCCTTCTCTTGTCAGATTACTCTAGCTAGGACTTCCAGTACTATGTTGAACAGGAAGGTTGAGAGTGGGCATCCTTGTCTTGTTCTGGTTTTCTTCAAAATGGTTCCAATTTCTGTCTGTTTAGAAGTATGTTGGCTGAGGGTTTCTCATAGATGACTCTTACTATTTTGAGGTATGTTCCATCTATGTCTAGATATTCAAGGGTTCTTATCAATAAGGGGTGCTGGATTTTATCAAAAGCTTTTTCTACCTCTAATGATATAATCATATGGTTTTTGTCTTTAGATCTTTTGATGTATTTAATTATGCTTATAGTCTTGCTGATGTTGTACCAGCCCTGCATTCCCAGGATGAAGCCTGCTTGATCATGGTGGATGATTTTTTGAGTTGTGTTGTTGGATCTAGTTTGCTAGAATCTTCTTAAGAATTTTAGCATCTATGTTCATCAAGGATGTTGGCTTGTAGTTCTCTTTTTTTGTTGGATCTGTACTCAATTTGCACATCAATGTGATGTTAGCTTCATAAAATGATTTGGGGAGAGTTCCATCTCTCTTGACTGCCTGTAATACTTTCAATAGGATTGGTACCAATAGGATTGGTACCAATAGGATTGGTATCAGTTCCTCCTTGTGTGTTTTCTAGAATTCTGCTGCAAAGCCATCTGATCCAGGGCTTTTTTTTGTAGGCAGTTTTCTTATGACAGAGTCAATTGATTTCCTGGGTTGTTATTGGTCTATTAGGGTCTTGATTTCTTCTTATTTCAACCTGGGAAGGTTGTGTGATATAAGAAAGTCCTTCATTTCATTTGGGTTTTTAGTTTTTTTCCATATAGGTGTACATAGTAATCTCTGATAATCTTTTGTATTTATTTGAGGTCAGTTGTGACTTGATCTTTTGCATTTCTGATTGTGTTTATTTGGACTTTTTCTCTCTTTTTCTTGGTCACTCTAGCTAGGGTCCATCAATCCTGTTTATCCTTTCATAAAAACCAGCTTTTGATTTCATTGATTTTTTTTGTATTATCTTTTTGTCTTCTGTATCCCAAATTTGGGCTTTTATTTTGGTCATCTGGAGTCTTCTGCTGAAGTTCGGGTTTTGGGAGTCTTGCTTTTCCAGCTTTCTTAGGTGATTTGTTAGGTTGTTAACTTGTTATCTTTACATTTTCTTCATGTGTATTCATAGAGATATGAATTCCCTTCTTTTTACTGCTTTTATGGCATCCCAGAGATTTTGGTAAGATGTTTCTTCATTTGTTTCCAGGTATCTTTTAATTTTTGTTTTGATTTCTATGTTGACCCAGGAGTTTTTTTTAGCATCATGCTGTTTAGTGTCCATGTCTTTGTGGGTTTTGGGGGAACTTTGTTGGTATTGATATTTATTTTTATTCCACTGTGGTCTGAAAAGGTGCATGGCAGAATTTCTATCTTATGGAATTTGTTTATGCTTGATTTATGGCTGAGGATGTGATCAGTTTTGGAGTGTGTTCCATGTGACGATGAGTAGATTGTATATTCTGAGGTTGTTCGGTGGAGTGTTCTGTAGGTATCAATTACGTCCATATGGTTAAGCATCATGTTGAGATTCCAGATCTCCTTGGTGACGTTTTGTCTTGATGATCTTTCTAGGGTTGTAAGTGGGATGTTTAAGTCTCCAGCTATGATAGTGTTAGATGTCTGTTTTTAGTTTACTTAGAAGCTGCTTTATGAAAGTTGGTGTTCCCATGTTGGGTGCATATATTTGTAGGGTGGATATTTCCTGTTGATGAATTGAACCTTTTATCATTATGTGGTGACCTTCTGTATCTTTTTAAATTTTTGTTAGCTTAAAGGGTATTTTGTCTGATATGACTCCTGCTTTCTTTTGTGTTCTGTTCGCCTGAAATTTTATTTCTCATCCTCTTACATTGAGTCTGTGAGTGTCCTTTCTGGTGAGATGAGTCTCTTGGAGACAATATATTGTAGCCTCATGATATTTTATACAATTTGCCATTCTGTGTTTTTTCAGTGGTGTATTTAGTCTATTCACATTCAGACTAATTATTGAGATGTCAGAGTTTATCCCCATCATGACATAGTTATAGAGTTTGTTGTTGTTGCTGTTTGTTTGTTTTTTGTCTTTCTTTTGATTTTTGGGTTGATTCATGTGTGTGTGTTTCAATCTTTTTCTGCATTCTTGTGAAGGACTTTGTTGTTCTTTTTTTCCTTTTGTGTTTAATACTTTCTTAAGTGTTTCTTATAGAGCTGGTCTGGAGGTGGTATAAAATTTCACACCAGAGGACCCACCACATCCTTGCTTTGACATGTTGAATGCCTAAAAAGGACTGCTTTATTTTTTTTAGGACAGTTTTATGCTCACAGTAATATTGAACAGAAAGTACAGAATTACTGTATAGCCCCTTTCTTTACACAACATGCACAGCCTTCCCTACTGTGAAAATCCCTCCAAGTGGTAAATTTGTCACATTTGATGAACCTGCTTGAGACATTATTTCTTCACCTAAAATCTAGTTTATGTTAGGGTTCACTATCGGATGTTCTGTCGGTTTAGAAAAATGTATAATGACCTGTGTCTACTGTTACAATACCATGCAAGATAGTTTCACTACTCTAAAAATCCTCCATGATCAGCCTTTTCACCTCTCCTGCCACCCAAAGCACTGACAACCACTGATCTTTTTATTGTCTCCATAGTTTTGCCTTTTCCAGAATGTCATGTAGTTGGAACCATACAGTAGGCTTTTTTCACCTAGTAAAATGCATTTAATGTTCTTCCATGTGTTTCTGTGACTTGATAGCTCATTTTTTTAAAGTATTGAATAATGTCCCATTGATTGGATGCACCACAGTTTATTTATTCACCTACTGAAAGTTGTCTTGGTTGTTGCCAAGTTTTGCCAGTTAGGAATAAAACTACTATAAACATTCTCATGCAGGTTTTCGTATGGACATGTCTTCAGCTCACCTTGGTAAATACCAAAGAGTACACATGTTGTAAGATTATGTTTAGTTTTATAAGAAGCCACTCAAGTATCTTCCAAAGTAGCTGAACCATTTTGCATTCCTACCAGCAATGAGTGAGCTTACCTGTTGCTCTAAACCCTTTCCAGCACTTGGTGTTTCATGTTCTGGATTGTGGCCATTCTAAACGGTATGTACTGGTATTATTTTAATTTGCAGTTTCCTAATAACATATGGTATTGCATATTTTTTCATATTCGTATTTGATATCCGTATGTCTTCTTTGGTGAGGTGTCTATTCTGGTGTTTTGCCCATCTTTAAAAAATGGGGTAGTTTTCTTATTGTGCTATTATTTTTGATGTTTTTAGTTTCCCCTCTTAGCAATAATGTGAGTTACAGTGTATCTTAGTGATTAACACTGGGTCCTTTAGAATTGGACTGACTGTCTTAGAATCCTGGCTCCATTATTTAGTAGCTGTGTGACTGTGAAATTTACATAAGCTCTCTCTCTTTGCCTCAACTTCCTTCTTGGTAAAAAGGAGTTAAGATGTGTGATGGTTACATGAGCTGATACACGTAAAGGGCTTAGAATAGGGCCTGTAGTAAGTGCTTGATAAATGTTAATGCTTAGTTAGTACTGTGTTTCATGTGCTCATTGTCAGTCTCTGCTCTTTACTGGATTCCCTCTAGAAAATATCTGCTAAACTTATTCTAAACATAAATTATTTTTAGGGGCATTTGTGTTTTTTTAGTTTTTATTTAATGAAAAAAATCACATTGGTCCCACATATGCATATTCTTTTGGAAAAAGATTCAAGCAGTACACAAGTATGTGTAGTAAAAAGTGAAAGTCCCCTGTGTCTACCCCCTTCCTTCTCTTTCTAGATGTGATAACAGTTTACAGTTAATCCGTTAATAGTGGGTTGGGACTGAGCAGACTGACCTAAGATGTTCCACAATACAAAAACCTAAAGTCTTCTGGCAGCTTTTCTTGCCTAGGACTCTTTCTGGAAATATATGACATTTGTATTTTTTTAAACTAAATTTCTAACCAAAGTATGTAACATATATTAAAAAGTGCACATATAAGTATACAGCTCAATAAGTTTTCATGAAGTAAACACAGCTGTGTAACCAACGCCTAGAGGAAGAAATAGCATGTTATTGACACCAGAAGCCTTTCTATATTGCCTTTCAGTCACTATTCCCCCAAAGATAACTAGCCTGACTTTCGGCACTAGTTTTGAACTTTATATGGATGACATTATTTTGGTAATGCTCTTTTGTGCCTGATTTCTTTTAGTAAACATTACTTGTGAAATTTATCACTGAATATTGTTTGTAAAATTTACAGATACTTATAGTTTTTTTAATCCTCTTTGCAATGTAGATTTTGCATTGTAGGAATATACCAAATGTATTCATTTTGTTTATGATGGACATATGGGTTATTCTCAGTTTTGGACAATTATGCTTAGTGTTATTATGAATATTCTTGTAAATGTCATTTGCTGATGTATATATGCATTTCCATTGACTACATACCTAGGAGTGGAGTTATGAAGTCATAGAGTATGTGTGTGTATTTCAGTAACAAATTACCCTCATCCTCAAACTGTGACTTAAACTAGTAAATACTTATTTTCATAGTTTCTGTGGGTTGAGAACCCGGGATTGGCTTTGCTGGGTGATTCTGGCTTAGGGTCTCTCATGAGATTGCAGTCATGATGGTGGCCACTATGAAGGCTCAGAAGGCTGGCAAGTAAACCTGGCAAGCAGGCTTGTTGACAGGAGGCCTCAGGTCCTTGTGGGGAGGAACTTTCTCTAATGTTACTTGAATGAGCTCTTGACATAGCATCTGGCTTCACTTCGGCAAGTAAACTAAAAGAGAAAGGAGAAAGCCACATCTCCAAGTGACACCATCACTTTCTCCATGTTCTCTTTGTTAGAAGTGAGTCACTAAACCAACCCATATTCAAGGGGAGGGATATTACCCTCCACTTTCTAAAGGGAGATGTACCAAAATATTTGTGGACAACTTTTTAAACTGCCAGTGTATTTAGTCGATGCTGTCAAATATGTTTCCAAAGGGGTTATTCTGATTTATACTGCTATAGCAGTTTAGAGGAGTTCTTATCTATATTCCCACCAGCACCTGAATTTGAAGTTGCTGATATGTTAGTGGCA
Source organism: Tarsius wallacei (assembly GCA_963574415.1). Lineage (NCBI taxonomy): Eukaryota > Metazoa > Chordata > Mammalia > Primates > Tarsiidae > Tarsius > Tarsius wallacei. The sequence goes on along the minus strand of CAUYQG010050544.1, from coordinate 10,643 downwards.
TCCAATTTTTTTTTTTAAATTAGAACTTGTTTTGGAGTTCAAAGTGTTAATTTAGTCTAATAAATATTTGTTTAAATACTAATGTTTTCTCAATATTCTTAAAAACCACACAACTTAGGAAATTAGCCTCTTTTAATGTATACATGGCACTCTCAGAAGATGGAGAAACTGAGGTGTGTGGAATGGAAGATTTTGCCTGTGGAAAAAGAATTGGTTGGTAAAACAGTGTCTGTCTTACAACTAAGTTAACTGGTATTTAAAAAATAACTAGAGAGTTAGACTATATATAGTGTAGCACCAAAGGAAGCTACTCTAACCCTATGAAAAGTTATTATAATAAATCTTAGTATTTATATATTAGTGACATTTAATATATTATCTTTTTGTAAATTAGTTTCATATATTTAGTACTAGCTGAATATTTTAAATCTGAAATGCAGAAGTACTTTAGATTTTGGGTTGTTTTAGATTTTTGAATACTTGCATCATATACCTACCAGTTGAGCATCTCTAATCTAAAAATCTGAAGTCTGAAATGCCCCAATGAGTAGTTCCTTTGAGTGACATGGTGGTGCTAGAAAAGTTTCAGATTTTGGAACATTTTAGATTTTGGATTTTTAGATTAGAGATACTCAACTTGTATATTATATTAAATATGTACTATATGCTTATATATTAGTATAATTTTTTTTATTCTAACAAAACTGGTATCTTTATTTAAATTTTAAAATGATTTTTATTATAAAGATGTGTTCAGGGTTAGGTATACAAACATTGATCATACAGGTACCCCATCTTTCCTTTTTTTAAGGGATTGCTTTATTGAGGGCCTTAGCCCATCTGAAATGGCAATGGAGTCTTTATTTTCACTTAAATTTAGAATGTCCAAAATGAAATCTGTCAGTATTTTTCTTATAAATTAAAGCAAAACAAAACGCTTCTAAGTTTAGGAGATTAACCTCCAGAGAACTTTTAAAATATCCCAGACAGATTGGAACTTAGCAGATTGACCTAAGATATATCTCTATATATATTTTTTTGAGTCTCACTCCATTACCCAGACTGGAGTGCAGTGGGCATGCTCACAGCCACCTCAGCCTCAACCTGCTGGGCTCAGATGACCCCTCTGCCTCAGCCTTCCAAGTAGCTGGAACTACAGGCGTGTGCCACTATGCCTGGCTAATTTTTTGATTTATTGTAGAGATGAGGTCTCGCCAAGTTGCCTAGGCTGGTCTCGAATCTGTGGGCTCAGGCAATACTCTCACCTTGGCCTCCATATTTTTTAAAAAATGAAGTCTTCTGGCAGCTATTGCCTGGAGTCTCTTCTCACAGAGAAGTTTTGTGACATTCTGCAGTGTTAATTTCTTCTGCTGTTCTCAGCATTTAGTAACTCACATTCCCAGACTTAGACCTACTTTTCTTTATTCTTCAATTTGTGGTAGCCATAGGTAATTTGGTTTTAATTTTGGCAGCATATGCTGGAAATGTCTTCTTTATTTAAGGTGGTGCTCACCCTCAGTGGTGTGGGAGGAAATTCTCACAGGTCACTTGAGTTAAGGTCAAGTTGTGGTGGCAGTCCAGTCCTGCAACTTGTTTGCTATGTAGGGCAGTGACTCTTGACCTCATTGGGTTAAGGGACTCCTCCATTAAAGTGTATTTCTAGGGATAGGTGGAATCTGGGAGGGATCTGTCACTGCTCACTGTCATCATCTTGTTCCTAATGACAGTATCTGGGAAATGTGGGGAGACCTGGAGATGTCTTACAACCTTTGAGATCTAACTTCAAAATCTACTGGTTAGGGACCATTCAGCAAGTAAGTATACCATTTGAGATGGAGAAAATTGTAGGCAGCTTGCCTTGAGAATTACAAAGCTACAATACTTTGAAGGTAATTTTAATTTTTATTTCGTTAGAAGGTTTTATTTATAATTACATGATTTTTTGTTTTATTTAAGGAAATATTAAAGTTATACATTCAAATAATCATTTCTTGACGTTTTCTGCCTTTGTTTCAAAATACTGGGTATTGTATGATAATTGTAAAACATTTAAAGAATAGTACAAGTAAAAAATGAAATTCTATTTCTCCTTATACATTGTTTAATAAACATACACATTTTTTAAAAATGAGCTTATAATGGCCTCAGTATACTTTGGCTCTTTCTTGTGACAATCCAATGGCAGCATAATACTACATAGTTAATGAACTGTTTCCTTATTGTTAGACATTTAGATTGCTTCCTCCCCTTCCCCTTTGAAAGCAATGCTAACGTGTGTCCTTATAATTGTATTTTTATATATTGGCAAGTATTTTCTTGGGACAGATTTTTGCAGCTGGATAACTGGGTCATTGTATGCCTTTATTTTAAAATTTGTTTTACATTTTTCTTTTAATTCTAATAGAGTTAAATATTGATTTCTAGTCTTTTTGAACACTGATGCTCACACTTAATTTAGTAAAGATGAAAGATATTTCATTGAACATCTTTCAGTGAAAAGATGGAAGGTGTTTACGTAATAGAATGTTATAAATAAAAACTCCAAAGGAAGTTCTTTACAGAGCTGAATTTCAGGTAGATGGTGAAGATGCAAAGACCATTGATCTCATGAGGTTACAGCTAATATTCATTTTTCATTTTGCTTAAAGTTAAATTTTTTTTTTCATTTTATTTCAATAGCTCTACGTTACGTGGTTGCATTGTATAGTGGCAAAGAAGTCTGGGCTTTAAGCGTATCCACCACTCTCACCCATACACATTGCTGATTACAAATTAAATGGAAATAATTTCTGAGTTATTTGGCAATGCTTTGGCTAGCAGATTTGTTATTTTAAACTGCTTCCTAGTGAGAAATGTAATAATGTCGGTGTTTGATATACAAAAAACATGTTGTTAAAATTTAAACAATTCAGAATATCTCTATTTTTTGCACAGATCCCTGCTCCCCTTCCATACTGACCTAGCCAGCTCAGTTCCTCAGAGGCTAATTTTCCAATTTGTCCTTATCCATGTCCTTTTCTTCTCTTTTGTTTTTGAACTTTTTAATAGTCAGTTGTATCTCTGCTAGTATGGACATGGAAAGGGAAAGGGAGAGAATGTCATCCTGTCTATTAAATGATAGGATAATTGAAAAACTTGTTTCAAGTAGGAAATCATGAAAACCTGACATATATGCACTTTAAATATTTTATTTTAACTTGAAATTGATGTGTACCTTTATTTACCTTTTGATGTTGGATCAAGGCCTTCTGGCATTCTGTATCTTAGTCTTTCTTACATATACTTCACATATAATGCTTCATTTTAGATTTTTCAGTATACTTAAAACCTTTAATCCTTAAATGTAGTGCAAGACTGTACATTATCTGGCTCCTTTCCAGTTTCTTCAAAGTCTACTTTCCGTATATTTTTCTGTGATCAAGTTATACTGGCTTTTCAGTTTCTGAAACTTGCCTCTGGGCCTTTCCACATAATCATTTCTTTAAATCTGGCTGGTTCAGATTTTTTGAGGTCTCATCTCAAATGTTCTGTTCTCAGAGATACTTCCTTAATATTAGATAATTTGCCAGTATACAGTAGGATAACCCCAACCTCCCCCTAAGCCCATTCATTTCATCCTGTTATTTTCCTTCATTCTACTTGCTGTTTTTGGTAAGTATGTATTTATGGGTTTATTTGTTGACTGTCTGCTTTTTTCACAAGACTGAAGACTCCATGAAGTCAGGGGACATACATGTTACCATAGTATAATAGCAGGTGTTTAGAACAGTGTGTGTTAAGAAGCTTAAATATTGTAGACTTAATCAGATGTTTATTATTTGTGTATAATATATCAGGTACTGTGGGGGAGGGCGTTAATTAATAAAATGCCACTTAGTCACATTATTGGAAGCCTGTAGTACTTTTTAAAATGGAAATGTGTACATCCAAGTATGCATTTAATATAGTGTGGAACATTTAGCAATTTTCATATGCTAATATTGGAGGGAACGTGCAGATGTTATGCTAAAATAGATAGAACCCTTTTTAAAACATGGAAGGAAATGTTGCTTATCCTTTTAACAATAGTCATTCATCAATTTTTCATTGACATTATCTTGAGAAATCTGATCATCTTGTAGGAGGTTTTGTAAAGCTAGGAAGGTCATAGGCACTACTATTGATAATTGTAGAGAGTGCACGCCTGTAGTTCTAGCTAATTAGAAGGCTGAGGTAGAAGGATCGCCTGAGCCCAGCAGGTCGAGGCTGTGGTGGCCATGAGCATGCCACTCCAGCCTGGGCAACAGAGTGAGACTCCGACTCAAGTAAAATAAAGATTTGTGACCAGAAAATAATTTAACAATCACTGCTCTGGGATATATTTTGAATGAACTCCAGTTTGATAGATCTTGTTATCTCTTAAAATAAGAACCTATGGTTGTATTATATGTGGAGTATTAGAATAAGATTTGAAAACACAAAAATAATAAGATCCTTAGTTTATTGGAAAATAATATTTGAAAAAAATTAGAAATATTTGTGAGTATATTTGCTTAAAATCTTATTTCTCTAAGAAGCTTAAAGAGTATTCTTGCTGCCTTTGTTATTCTCTCCTATCAAAAGTCTATAGCAATTATATTATCTTCAGTTGTTAATATGAAGTTTAAGAATTAATTTTATGCTGTTACATATCTTTCAGTGATCATGCATTTTGCTTTTTTTTTCAGAAAAACATCCACTCTTATCAATTAAATATAAATATTTATGCCGAAATAGTTAATAGCTGAAGTTTGGCAGCCAAAATATCTGAATTCTAGTTGCTAGCCGTGTGACCATGCGCAAGTCATAGTACCTTACATCCTTGATTTCCTGTTTAAAACAAGATATGGAATAATAATAAAATCTATCTGTAGCATTTCTATCAAAATTAAAGAGATGACTTAATCCACTTTATACAATGCCTGACACAATACATTTTTTCATTAAAAAAAATAATAATTATAGAATTTTTTTCTAAAGTAATTAGTTTTCTTTGTGACTCTACATAATATAATGATTCTTTCTCTCTGGAGAACCAAATAAGCTTAAGTACAGAACTAGAACTAGAGTATAGGTAATTGAAGCTAAACTAATATTGGGGGACCCCCCCAAAACCCAGAATTTATTTATAAAAAATTGTATATTTATTCTTACATGTTTAAACTTCAATCACCTTCAAAGTACTCTCCATTTGATGCAATACATCTGTGGAGATGCATTTTCGACTGCTCATGACAGTTTTTGAACTCATCCCTTTTGATGCCTTTCAGTACTTCTGTCGTTTTTTTGTTTGTTTGTTTCACCTCTTCTACATCAGAAAAACGTTTCCCTTCGAGGTCTTTTTTCATCCATGGGAAAAAAAGTCGCTTGGGGCAAGATTGGGTGAATAGGAAGGGTGGGGCATGGGGATCATGCTGTTTTTGATCAAAAACTGCTGAATACTTAGTGCAATGTGTGCAAGTGTGCTTGTAAGTCACCCATCATGAAATGGGCAAATGCATTGAAAGAATTTCCAAAAAAAATTCACTGAATGCAGCCTCTAACAACAATACTACTTGGTACAATGATACTGATGGGTTCCTAGAATACTAATCTAGCAGGGGAAGCCTGTACTACATGGGGCCGGCCCTCCACAAGGTAACTCGGTTTTTTTTTTTCTTTTTGGGTCCCCCCCCATATACCGTAATGTCTTAAGATGTGTTGGCCTGCTAGGTACAGTGGCTTACACCTGTAATCCCAGCACTTTGAGAAACCGAGGTGAGAGGATTGTCTGAGTCCAGGGTGTCGAGACCAGCCTAAGCAACATGAGATCTCGTCTCTACAATAAATAAAAAAATTAGTCGGGCATGGTGGTGCATGCCTGTGGTTCCAGGTACTTGGAAGGCTGAGGCGGAAGGATCACCTGAGCCCTGCAGATCAAGGCTGCGGTGGCTGTGAGTGTGCTACTGCACTCCAGCCTGGGTGACAGAGTGAGACTCCAACTCAAAAAAAACCAAAAAACAAAAAAAAAGATGTGTTGGCCTTAGTAAGGTATGCTGGGATAAGCAGAAGTCATTATTTTTAAAGATTTTCTTCTTTAGTCACACTTTTGTTTTTGCATAGCCAGAAATTCTGTGATTTGGCAGAGTATACTTTAAATAAAAAACTGTGTGCAGTAAATGTTTAATGTGTGTCTTTATATTAGTCTATAGAATGTGGTTTCTTGACTATGGGAGAGGAAATTAGCCTTTCAAATCCCCATTAGCTGTAAAGTGGATTTGGATTGGTATTTACATGTGTTGTCTGATGTAATTAAAAGCTTTTAGAATTTTCTGTGCTGAAATGATCTGACTAGAGATAAAGTATTTTGGTCTTTAAAATGTATACATTTAACCCATTCACAAAACTAGTGTTTTCAGGTGGTGTATTATGTTTTTTATATTTTCCAGGGAGCTGGGAATATAGAGATGAATCAGGTATGGTTGCTGCCCTAGAGGAAATAATTGTAGTTGATGAGATACATATACAAAATTATGTGATATGATAAATGCTAGAGTAGGCATATAAGTTATTTAAAGTGTTATATAAGCAATGCAGAGACTCGATTGACTCTTTTTGGGGAGAGTTGGAGAAAGTTTCCAGATTTGTTAATCTAGATATGTCTAATTGTTGGGGTTTTTAACACTGTTGTGTGTTCCCTTTTTCTTGTTTAGTCTTGAACATTGCCATCAGAGCTCTTGGGTGACCTGGTACATTGTCAATGAATAATAATTGAAAGCAATCTTTTTTCCTGAGCAGATCTCAATAGTGGGCTTAAAATATTCAGTAAACCATGCTGTAAACAGAGGTGCTGTTGTCCAAGCTTTGTTGTCCGTTGAGCACAGGCAAAGTAGATTTAGCATAATTCTTAAGGGTCTAAAGCTTTTTGGAATGGGAAATGAACATTGGCCTTAACTTAAACTTACCAGCTGCATTAGCCCCTAAAAAGAGAATCAGTCTGTCCTTTGAAGCTTTGAAGGGGATATATATCACCAGTTTGAGAAAAAACACTGGTCAGTCAGATCAAGAAACATTGCGTTATTTTTCTCCCTCTTATCTGTAGTTGCCTGAGGAAAAATTACTTAATTTGTGCCTGCTGCCCTTATAAATTGAGCTAATAATGTGTACCCCTACTCATATCAGGAGGAGATCATGGTGCATTAGTGAATAGCTGTTTCTCTTAAGTGTCTTAAGTGTCATTTGAAATAGGAGCTATTTATAGTTTATACATTTAAGGTATTCAACATGATATTTTGATATATATAATAGTTAAATGATTACTACAGTGAAATGGGAGCAATTTTAATTTGAGCCATTGTGTTGCTGTTGTGAAAAAAAGTGTTATTTATATCAGGGGGTAGGAAAACATACAAAAAGCACTGATCTAACTTAGATTTTATAAGGATGCCTTGCACATAGTTATTGTTTAGTAAATATTTGTTGACCGGCATCTTGCTGTACATTCATTTACCAGATGCATTCATGGAGATCCTAAGGCACTTCATTTAGATTTCAGTATGTGTTAACAGGATAGTCCCTTTACCTATGGAATGAAATAAGACTAAAACATACATTTAGTTGTGTTCAGTCTATCTGATGCTAGAAGTTGTAATAAGGTGCTGGGATTTCTGATACTAAGTTATATTCTTTGGGGAAAGAATTCTGGAACTCTTTTTGAAGCAGTTAATGTTTACAGATTGGTTTTAAAAATGTGCATGAACAAAGCCACTTACGTATTTTTAATTACTTAACAGCTTTATTGAAATATAATTTGCATACCATAGTAGTCACACATTTAAAGTGTACAATTCAGGCTGGGCTGGGTAGCTCAGCCTGTAATTTCAGCACTTTGGGAGACCGAGGCGAGTGGATTGCCTGGGCCTGCGGGTTCAAGACCAGCCTGGGCAACTTGGCGAGACCTTGTATCTACAATAAAATAAAAAATTAGCTGGACATGGTAGCGCATGCCTGAAGTTCCAGCTACTTGTAAGGCTGAGGCGGAAGGAACACCGGAGTCCAGCAGGTTGACGCTGGGGTGGCCGTGAGTGCGCCACTGCACTCCAGCCGGGGCCACGGAGTGAGACTACAACTTACATAAATAAATAAATAAACAAACAAACAAAATAAAGTGTACAATTCAGTGTTTTTTAAGCACATTCAAAGAGTTGTACAACCATCACCACAGTTTTTCATCACTGCAGAGAGAAAAAACTTCATACTCATTAGCAGTTATTCCCACTAATCTGCTAGGAAAGCCATTAAACATGTGACTTTGCTGCTTCCTAAGTTGTCTGCATCAAGCTTCCAGCTGTTTACTTTCATCATTCTCTTGTTAGAATAAATTGAAATATGCTTTTGGCTTATAGAAGTTTGACATGTTTTGACAAGATGATGAGAAGTTGTGAAAGTCCTCATCCTTTCATTTAAAAAATTGTTTTTTTTTTGAGCTGGAGTCTCACTCTGTGGCCCAGACTAAAGTGCAGTGGCCGCTCCTGGCCACTGCAGCCTTGACCTGCTGGGCTCCGGCGATCCTTCCGCCTCAGCCTTCCCAGTAGCCGGAATTACAGGCATGCACTACCACTCCCAGCTGATTTTTTCTATTTATTGTAGAGATGAGGTCTCACCAAGTTGCCCAGGCGGGTCTCGAACCCGCGGGCTCAGGTAATCCACTCACCTCAGCCTCCCAAAGTGCGGGATTACAGGCTGAGCCATCAAGCCCGGTTCATTTTTAAAATTTTTGTCTTCTACTGATTTGCTATAGCATCAGGTGTTAGTGAAGTTGTATGCTAGGGCTGTTATGAAAGGCTGATAATATTTAGCATATTATACACAAATTGCTTACATGACACATGAAAGTAAATAAATTTAAGGTGCCAAGAGGGGATCTGACTAGTGGAAAGAAAGGTATTTGCTGATGTTTTTTTAAAAAGTGATGCTCAGATGTGGAGTTAGCTACTCTGCTTTATGTGTTGTTTATCTTGGAAACAATTTCCTATTTGTTCACTTGCTGAAGACCATTACAAATTTTTCTCATTTGTAAAATGCAATTTAAAAGTTGTGACTTTGATATAAAATATTTGACTTTTTAATCTTAATTCAGAAGCAGGAGAGGATTCATGCCTCATTTTTTGACTTTAGGAAAAAAAAGAATAACATATAACATTTAGTTATGTGGTAAAAAAGATAACTGGGGAATTTGGTAGGGAAAAAAAGCCTTTGACTTTTTCCTTTGTGTTTGAGTGTTGTTTGACGATTGTGAAATTCTCAAGTGTAGACTTTGGGACTCTAGAGGGATTGTTTGTAAAAGGAGCATTACTGTGTTTATACCTATACATTTTCTGCCTGTGCCTGTTCCTTCTCATGAGAAACAGTCAATTTTTATTTTGTATTTTTAACCTATTCTATGTATTTTTTGGTAGAAATAATTGTTTGTTTTACTATTATCTCAGCTATAATTTAACTAGAAAAATAAAAATGCCTCTGGTTAAACTGAACTTCAAACTTTCCAGTAATACAGTAATGTAAAAATGGCTTTGAAAAACCAGATTTCATTTTCTCAGCTTAAGTAAGTAAATGAGGCTGTCATGACAGAGGATCTACCCCACAGAGTTAGATTGAGCATTTTGGATATTTGTAGTTGCTTGGAGCTTTTAGACAATTGGGGTAATTTTTTTTATAATTCAGACTTTTTTTTTCTTATTAGAAAGTAAAATTTATTGAGTTGACAGAAAAGCTCCCACAGTGGGAGGGGACCCTTTTCTTTTTTTTTTTTTGAGTCAGGAACTCTGTTACCAAGGCTGGAGTACAGTGGCATGATCATGGTGGCTCACTGCAGCCTCTACCTCCTGGGCTCAGGTGATCCTTTCACCTCAGCCTTCTGAGTAGCTGGGACTGTAACCACCATGCCTGGTTAATTATTTTTGTGTTTTTTGATAGAGACGAGGGCTTGCTATGTTGCCTGGGCTGGTCTTGAACTCCTGGCTCAAGCAATCCTCACACCTTGGTCTCCCAAAGTGCTGGAATTACAGTTGTAAGCCACTATACTTGGCCATTGTATTTCAGGTTTTTTTGTTTTTTTTTTTTTTAACATTTTTTATTTTAAAATTATGGAGTACAGTTAGGGGTTAGGTATACAAATATGCATCATCAGGCACCCTTGTTGATAAGGGGTGTCCTCCAATCCCCAGACAGATATTGACTACCATTAATCCCACCACCCTTGCCCTTCCTGTTCCCCCCCTCATAGATTCCCACCACTGTCAATCCTTTTCTTATAGTATTATGATAGATGTTCAAGGTCCACTTATGAGTGAGAACATGTGATACTCAGATCTTTGTTGCTGTGAAAGGTCACTCAGTATTATAGACTCTAGTTCCATACAGGTTGCTGTGAAATTCATGATTTTGTTCTTTTTTATGGCTGCGTAGTATTCCATCGTGTATATGTACCACAATTTTTAATCCAGTCCTCTTTTGATGGACAGCATGGTTGGTTCCAGGTTCTTGCTATTGTGAACAATGCTGTGATAAACATACGTGTGCAGGTATCTTTTTTATAGAGTGATTTGAGTTCTTCAGGGTATATTTCCAGTAGGGAGATTGTGGGG
>CAUYQG010050542.1:0-30321 GCA_963574415.1 Tarsius wallacei | reverse complement strand
AAATTTTTAAGAAGAGTTTGTGAGGGCTATTAGAGATTTGAGAGACTTTAGGAAACCTATCAACTAAATGCAATGTGTGAATTTTGTTTGAATTCTGATGTAAACAAGCCAACTGTTAAAAAATCATTTTTGGGGCCGGGTGTGGTGGCTCAAGCCTGTAATCCCAGCACTTTGGGAGGCTGAGATGAGAAGATTGCCTGACTCCAGGGGTTCGAGACCAGCCTGGATAACTTGGTGAGACCACATCTCTACAATAAATAAAAAATTAGCCAGTGGTAGTGTGCACCTGTAGTTCCAGTTACTTGGAAGGCTGAGGCAGAAGGATCGCTGGAGCCCAGCAGGTTGATGCTGCGGTGGCCATGAGCATGCCATTGTACTCCAGCCTGGGTGACAGAGTGAGACTCCAACTCAAAAACAAAAATCACTTTTGAGAAATCAGGGCCAATTTGAATTTAATCTGTTTAATGGGAAATTATTATTAGTTTTATTAAGTCTATAATTTGTTAGATACTAAAGTATTTGTAAGTGAAGTATTATGATGTTTGGTATGTGAAATTTGTCGCCTGAGCCCACGGGTTCAAGACCCGCCTGGGCCACTTGGCGAGACCTCGTCTCTACAATAAAATAAAAAAATCAGCTGGGCATGGTAGTGCATGCCTGTAATTCCGGCTACTCGGAGGGTTGAGGTGGAAGGATCGCCGGAGCCCAGCAGGTCGAGGCTGTGGTGGCTGGGAGCGGCCACTGCACTCCAGTCTGGGCAACAGAGTGAGACTCCAACTCAAAAAAAAAAAAAAAGACAGAATTTTGTCTCAAAATATACAAGGGGTAAAAGATAGAAAGGAAGGAAGAGTTAAGACAAGATATGCATCTTGTTAATTATTAAAGCAGAGTGATGGATTCAGGGGGGTCATTACTGTATACGATTCTCTGTACTTGTATGTATTTTGAAAATTTTCCACAATAAAGAAGTGAAAAAAGGAAAGTCCTTTAATTCACTAGTAATGGCATGGGTTTATTGTTTCAGGGATTGGTGACATTCAGGGATGTGGCTGTAGATTTCTCTCAGGAAGAATGGAAGTGCCTAGAACCTGCTCAGAGGGACTTATACAGGGATGTGACTTTGGAGAACTTCGGTAACTTGGTCTCACTAGGTAAGGATATTGTATCACACAGGTCCAGACGGCAAACAGAGCATCCAGGGACTATAACAAGGGGCAACTAGGCCAGACACAGTGGCTCACACCTGTAATTCCAGGACTTTGGGAGGCCGAGGTGGGAGAATCGCTTGAGGCCAGGAGTTTGAGACCAGCCTTGGCAATACGGTGAGACCCTACCATCTCTACAGAAAATTAAATTAAATTAAAAAATTAGCTAGATGTGGTGGCACACACCTGTAGTCCTAGCTACTTGGAAGACTGAGGCAAGAGGATAGCTTGAACCCAGGATTTTGAGGTTACAGTAATCTTTGATCATGCCACTGTACTCCAGCCTAAGTGACAGAGCAAGACTCTTTCTTTAAAATAAAATGTTTAAGTAAATAATAAATGGAAGGCCATTTCCACCTCTGGTCTGACCTGAAGAGGTGAAGAAGAAGCACTGTCACTGGAGATTCTGAGAACTAGAGCCACAGAGAAGGACCCAGTGAGCAAGAACTCTTGCTACCTCCAGAACTCCTGGGTCCAGGAGGGAGGAAGAGGGTTAAGAAATGTCCTGCACTCTCTCTCTCCTGCCCACTGACCTGCTGATTCTTTCCATGGGAAACCCAATGGGAAACCTTGGGGAGGAGTAATACCTTACAGGTAGGTTGTCTGGAGCGTAGAGCGGGCACAGAACAGGGCCAGGAACACCAAGGAATGGATCGAGGGGAAAGAGAAGGTTAAGAGAATAATCACCATAGTTTTCTATTCCAGATAATTCAAGGCTAGCCTTCTGGAATTTCCGGTTTCTTCACTGTGAATTTCTGGGATAGTTTACAAGTTTCTGACCGAATTTCTGATGTCTGTTCCCAGAAGAATTGTTTTGTGCCTTCTGGAGTTGGAAATTAGTCGTTTCACTGGGCACTTTGATCTTCCCATCCCTTGGACAGCCTTTACACCTTTCTCCTTGTAATTGCCTCTCTTCCACAGTGACCAAGGACTGGATTCGAATTTTAAACAGTATGATCATACCCCATTCTTTTCCTGTAAACAGGACTTTCCATTTCTAAGCCTGATATCATCTCCTTATTGGAGGAGGGGAAAGAGCCCTGGGTGATTGCAAATGATACGACAGGACCATGGTGCCCAGGTGAGTGAAAGGTGACCCGTGGGGAAGGTCACTGGGGATAACGGCCCAGTGGGTAAGTCAACTGATTGCAGTAATTTACGTTGTTTTGGGGAAGCTTTCCTCAGACCCCTGCTGTGGAATAAAGGCGTGAGATGTGAAGATGATCAACAAAGACTTTATTAGCATCAGCTTCCAAAGGAACCTTTCCTTACCCCCAGTAATTTCTCTCCCACGTTTTCCTTCCATTTCCTTCCTTTTCTTTCCCAGTAGCTGCCTTTTACCTGTACTTTTGATTCTTTTTTTTTTTTTTTTTTTTTTTGAGTTGGAGTCTCACTGTCGCCCAGACTGGAGTGCAGTGGCCGCTCCCGGCCACCGCAGCCTCGACCTGCTGGGCTCCGGCGATCCTTCCGCCTCAGCCTTCCAAGTATGGAACTACAGGCGTGCGCTACCACGCCCAGCTAATTTTTTGATTTATTGTAGAGATGAGGTCTCGCTTGCCCAGGCGGGTCTCGAACCCGCGGGCTCAGGCAATCCACTCACCTCAGCCTCCCAAAGGCGCGGGATTACAGGTTGAGCCACCGAGCCCGGCTTCAATGAAAATCTTAGTGTCCATCGAAAATCTGAGACTGGAGCTCAGGAAAGTACAGAGGTCATACCTATATAAGTGACTCCATTTGTCACCTCTGTTTATCATATTATGGCTATTACTACATTAGATAGCATTACTTTTAAAAAGAGACTTTACTCTTCAGTGAATCTTACAATGTTTCCCCAAGGTAAGAAAATGAACATTATACAAATTAAATGTATCATCATTATACTCCTTAAGTAATGACAACTTAGAAATCCTCCAAAGGGCAACACAGGACAGATTTTGTGTGGAAGCCCACTGTCAAAATGGCTTCTACTTCAACCTGGCCTTCATCTAAGGAGTCCTACAGAGAAGACTTCAGAGAGAAGCCCAATCTCACTACGACAAAGGGGTACACTTGAAAGGCCTCGCCTCTCCCACCTCATACATGCAGTCTAACATATACGGAAACCGAAATGGTTCAAGGCCTTCAGCCACAGAAGGCAGCTAAGATAGCCAGCATATGTAGAAAAATAAATATATATAGCTCATCTCTAGGCCAACTAAGCCCTCAGGTCCTGTAGGATTCTAAATTTACATATCTGACATCCAAATAACTATTTTAAGAGGCACTTTTGGTTAACAGGCTATCTCACTTAAATGATCACCTTGAGCTACACTATAACTGAGAGAAGGCATTCCACTAACTGTTAAAAGACAAAGTGACAGTTGTCATTATACAAATGATCCTAGTAAGAAACTGATTCTGCAGGGAAAAAGGATATTCAGAGAGCAGCTATCACTTACTCGAATACTACATAATGTTTACTATGGAAACCCTGACTGAAGTTATTGCCACATGACCTGAAGATATTGCCACATGACCTGAAGTTATTGCCACATGACCTGAAGATTGCCTGACATACAAAACTTCCAATTTTAGCACTAATTTTGAACCCTGGAAGGGCCTATTACCACCTTTCAGCTATAAAAATAAGCTGTAAATATGCAAACAAATGTCCCAGAAATAGGTGAAATTACTACTCAACAGTGGCAAGATTTTAAGATTTTCATTTTATTAAAAATATAGCAACATAATAGCAGTATCATTTGATAAGTCTTTACCAGTACCACTTAAAAGTAGTCCTACTCACAAATATACACAACCTATGCAGCATGTTTATGTTTACATTTAAAACTCTTCCCTTAAGAATCCATAGCACTGTTTTACTTAACTAATCAAGATTCAGGGGGTAATTACTGAACCATTAAATTTATCTATACAGCTACACAGTAGACTCATATTTCAAATTTAATCTTGTAGAAATGAGAAACTGTTAGCCCCAACCATGCGTTGCCTACCAGTGCCCTTAAACTAGTCAAAATCAATCTCTTCTTACAGTATGATTTTCATAAATTTAAACTTACACCTATAATTTAAAAATTATCTAACAAAAGCTAATCAAGAATAGAGGGAAATGCAACTCCTACCAATCCTGGAAAAATAACATTTAGAGGTAAAATACGCAAAGTGTCCCAAAAGTTGGCAATTTTCAAAATTAAGATGTTAGCTAGATACAAATTTAAAAATCAGGCAACAGACTAAAAATCTACTTTTAAAAACATTATACGAAGAAATGTTGTATCTGATATAAACTAAAAACTGTAGCAAACTAATTGCTAGAAACTATAAAAGTACCTTAGAACGGAATAGAAAGAGAGCTAGTTATTAGCTACTAAATCCAACTAACTGAATATGGATCAAAAATCACAAATGGCCTTAGCTTTTATTTTTGAAATAACATACCACTTTTTCAGCAAAACTGCCAAGTATACTATAAACAAACTCACAAACCCAAGGTTAAGTAGGGGAGTTAATTTTATTTTAAAATTTTATTACATTTATACCAGACTCCTCCATTCAGCAATATAATTTAGCCCTTTTAAGAGCACTAGCTTTTAAATTTGAAAATAAACAATTCGATTTGAAGTGAAATTTATATTAGCAAAAAACATGAGAAAATATGAAGTAAATATGTAGTGGGAATAAAAAAATTTAAACATAAAGAAGTAGGATCACTGCACGCTTACTTTCTGGGAATGGATCCACCTCATAATCCACCAGTTAAAATCAAATACATCTTTCAATAAAAAGACTCACTTAAATGTTAGGTTATTCAATGCATTCCTCCAAAAGGATTCATTTTAATTGTTAAGTCAATGACTAAAGATCATTACTATATCAAATCATACTCTTCATTTTTCTAACAGATTAAAAAAAACTTTTAAAAAGCCTATTACTGTATATTACAATCCGTGAATTTAAAAAGGAGGAGGTTTGGATCAGGTTTTTTTCTTATTTTAAGATTAGAATAAAGATAGCAACATATACACAGTAATGACTGAAAATGATTACTATCACAAAAGAAATTTTCCTGACAGAAAATCCTTTTGATTATAAATGCCACTTTTTATTTTTAATTGAGCATGTCAAAATGTAAGTCTCTGACACCTGTGAAGATCAACACAGCGGATGCTGAACCTCTTCCAGAAAAAGAATTCTAAACACAGGGAAGATCACAAGCTGACTAGTGTTTGCAGTTAACTGGATTAGATAGAAAATAACTAAGAATTGCAAAAGTTAAGGATTTAGAACTTGATGCAAAACTGGCTAGCTTATGAAGAACCATCTTATGTTACCAGTTCAGTGTGCATTGCTAAAAAGCAAGAATAAGAATACGACAGAATTTGTCTAGAATGATAAATAGCAACTACAATTTAAGGAAGAGTAAACTTTCTGTAAAATCAAGCTAAAAAAATATACGAAGATATCAAGTGTAAAATGGCTATCTTCTTGGCCTTACCTCAAGTTTTCCTGACAACATTTACCTGGGATGAAAAAAACAAATTACCTTGAAAGAAAGTAATAAACAAATGGAAACATATGAACTCTTATAAGTGAGAAGAAAAAATGTCTCACACAGACACACCCATGCACACACCTCTGCAGACTCTAGAAAGCTTTGCTTCCATAAGCCTATGTAAGAAAAGGTCAAATCCCACATAATGATCTGACTTCACTTTCTCCAGATCTCTTGTATTCCTACTCATTCTAAGCTTTTACAACAGTCTTTTGAGATTAATATAGTTATTTTAAAGCTGAATAAATATCAGCAAGAAAAATAATTAGCAGCAGGAACCAAATTAAATGTTATTACCAACATAAAAAACACATAATAGAGTCTAGAGTACAAAAACCACTCAAACTTTCAACGACTGTTTTATAGACACCACACAAACACTCTCCATGTCAAAATGTTCTCTATGCCCACCAAAACAAGAGGATAACCTAAAACGCTTTTTGAAAATGCCATAAACAAGTATTTTCCTCTAAAATACTCAGCTTTATTAGATAAATGGTACTAAAAATAACAAGGATTCAAACATTTGCTCTAGTCTACTTACATATCATAAATAAGACAGCTGCTGATGCAAGACACACACTCTTCCGCAATCTTCCCATGTGCACCCAAGCATTCTTGTATCAGAACAAGCTGTTTACCAGCCAACCGTATGTGGTTGAATGACTAAATGACCATCTATACTTTACATAGTAAAGCATTTTCCAAAATTTTAATGTACACAGTGACAAAAAGGGAAAAAACAAAAACACAGTAATTCTGAACACATGAAGAGTGATTAAGCAGCTTCATAATCAAATCAGGCTTCATTACTTGCAATAAGGGCAACTCTTTCCATTCTCCACCAAATACTTAGGTTTCAATAGTATTAACATTAAAAGAAAACTCAAGTTGAAACCAAGTAACTAATGTGCTACTTAGCTTTTTAAATCTATAAAAGTAACTCTTCCCATGAGGTAAGGCAACTGAGTAATTTGATTGTATTAGACTGCATTAAAATACTTGATTTTTAAATAACATACTAATTAAAAGGTGTTACTTTTTTTGAAAATATAACGAGTTCAGAAATTATGAATTACAGTTTTGGGGAAAAACATTAGCAGTATTTTGTATTGTTATTTACTATCTGCATACTTTCTGCAAAGTATGAGCCTAAATGATGGATGACCTCTATCTTAAACTCAAATAAACGTATCCTCAAACATAAAACAAATAACATCCTGTATACGCCTAGTCATCCCTTTAAGTATAATGACTTCATATCATCTATAAGAAGATGATTGAGGTAATAATTAAGGCCATCCAATGTAGACAACTAAACAGTTTCCTTTGATTTAAGAAAAATAAGAACATGTTTCATCTTCAGTTATCACAGTATAAAACTGATGGTCCCAAAACTGCACGACTCTAAAGTCATTCTTGAAAACAGGACTTCCTTCTTGCATTAGATGAAGTAAGTAAAGAGGCTCTTCTGACATACCACTTGCACACCTCTCTATGGGTATGAATGAAATATTCACCTAGATGCCATGTGAATTGAGAATGACAAGCACATATAAAATTCTAGAAAACAGTATATACCACATTGTAGAAGGCACTAAAGCTTCAGCTTGTGCTCCCATAGCCCATTTTGAAAACCTAGTTTCCTTTTTATAAGGGCATCTTTGCCACCTACAGCTGACAAGACACACTGCAATATTATCAATAAGTGTGGAAATGTCAAGAAAGTTCAAAAGGAAATGTTCACTTTGTGGGCAGACCCAATGATTCCAAACACTGAATACTAACACGTTATTATTAGTATTCAACACAGCTGCTCTTCCTTTTGAAAGAGAACAGTGGCATGCATTGTCAGTTGTTTTTCAATCCACTTATTTAAGCAACTTTAATCTGCAAAACTATTTTTTAAAAAACTGGTGTCCTAAACAGTGAGCAAAAGAAAACACAATAGTGGGAATTTAACACAATCACTGTAAATCCTGTGACGTAAATGTTAAAACTTCTTACATACTTTGCCACTTACAAGGGTGTGTATATATTTGCACCAATTTCAAGCACATCATCAAACTGTATATATTGAACTTAAAAAAAAAAAGTAAAACAATAAAAAATTCAGTAACTAGTATTTTTTAAAAGAGCCTCCAATGCTTATCTCCAGTCTTCAGGGATAACAAATTTGGATCTTCGATGTCCAATTTATTTGCAATGGATCTTGGCAAACACTAACAAACCACATGACAAGTGTGTCAGCCACCATGGAAATGCACAGATTTTAGAAGATGAGTTTGGGTAACATCTGTTATTTTCATAATGTCCATGCTTTATTTTCTTACTCAGTAACAAGATGGCCACAAAGTCACCTAACAACTGGAAAAGCTGTTAGATCCGATCTTTATGCTCAACCAGATTTCTTCCCTGTTTACATCTTGTTGAGAGAATTAAAACCTTTGGATCTGATTCCAGCATTGAGTGTAGAGGTGCGTTTTCGGTCCTATACTACTTCTGTTTTGGTAGAGAGGTTTTCTTCATTGAGCTGACAATTCCCATTTTGCTGCACTTTGTTTTCCTCAGTCCTTGGTGCATCCTTGTCACCTACTTCTTTGCTCACGCTTGAAGCTGGTTCTTTATTGTGCTCCTTCTCCTGCAATACATAATTTCGGCAGATGTTTAATACTTTCCTAACGAGCTTCCTAAAATATGTAAGTTTATCATCTGTGAATTAATACAACCAGGTATTTTTTCCCATTGCTTTTTCATATTAAGAATATGCAAATACTATCAATTTACCCTTTGTATTCTCATAAAAAGACAATCCATGGAAAGTAAATTAGATTAAACAAGTGAACAGCAATTCTAAAGAAGCACTCAATAAATGTTGCTGACAGACTTGAAAACGTGGGATAGACCTGTTGAAAGAGTGAAACCGTTTCCAATATGTAGACACCAAAGAAGTAAAAATAAGGAAATACAGAAAAGGAAGTCACTAATCTTCCTAGGAAAGACCGTTCAAGAACACTGCAAATCCTGCCCTCAGCTTAACGGAGAATTAAATGAAAATGAATGGTGCCTAGCAGGTAGTAAATACTCAATAAATGTTATCAGTGTTGTCAACAATGATGATAAACCTCTATCAATACAAGAGTAAATAAAATCGTAAGATGAAGGCTCCAGAACTCATAATTAGTTTCCAAATACAAATATACTTTACCAGTATAATAAGGGACTACTTGAAATATTTTTCCAAGAAAAAGTTTACTTGATGGGGTTTGGTTTTCCATTAAGTATTCCAGTTCAACAAACCTAACTTTGACTACATATCCCAAACCAGTAATTAGGAAGTCTTTTCAAATTTGCTAAAACATATGTTGAGATAATGGCATCAAGTAGAAATCCTTTTTTTTAAAGACAGGATCTCACTCTGTTGCCCAGGTTGGAGTGCAGCAGCACGATCATGACTTACCGCAGCCTCAACCTCCTGGGCTTAGGGAATCCTTCCACCTAAGCCTCCCTAGTAGCTGGGACTCTAGGCACAAGCCACCATGCTTTTTTTTTTTTTAGCTAATTTGTTTTTATTTTTGTACAGATGAGGTCTCACTATGTTTCTCAGGCTGGTCTTAAACTCCTGGGCTCAAGCAATACTTCCACCTCAGCCTCCCAAAGAGCTGGGATTCCAGGCTTGAGCCACTGTGCCTGGCAGAAATCTGATCAGTATAAAAGTAAATACATGCATTATCTGTAGATCTCAAGAAATGTTCTTATTACATGCCATTTTGTGAATCTCTAAAATAAGGAATATAATTGTTTAAATTTTAGCTGGCTCTCATCTCTTCAAAATTCCGTTTTAAAAAGTTACCAATTTAGCAAATATTTTAAAATACCAACAGTGTATAAGACACTGCTACCCACAAGAAGCTTTTAGTCAAAAACTTTTTCTAAACAATAAAGAACTATCTCAAATGTTAAGACATGGAATGACTGCTGCTTACTTTAAGTGAAGTACTGTTCTTCTCCAACTTCTCCTTCCCATCTCTGTCATTAGAACTCTTTCTTGCAGAGGTTGAACGTTCTCTCTCTCTTCTTTCACTGATGTGATCCCTTTCTTTTTCTCTCTTTTTATCCTTCTTATTTCTGCTGTTAAGAATATTGGTTTGTCAAGTTAACTTGTAAGAAACTAAAGACCTAGTATATTCTCGACAAAATATCTTTATCTAACACAGGTATCTAAAATAATGCACTGTTAATATGTACAACAGCTAGTTATATATATTAACTCTTAGAAGAAAACACAGTGGACATTTTTCACATTAGAGATGGATATGACACCAAGACAAACAAGCAAACAAAAAACATATAAAATGGACTTCCTCAAAATTAGAATTTTGTGTACTGTAGATATGATCAAGAGAGTGAAAAGACAACCCACAAAAATAAGAGAAAAAATGCACAACTCGTGTATCTGCTAAGGGATTAATATCCAGAACATAGAAAGAATTCGTGCAACTTAACAAAAAAACAAACAATCCAATTCAAAATGGGCAAAGTACTTGAACAGATATTTCTCCACAGAATGGCCAAAAGGCATATGAAAAGATGCTCCACATCACTAATTGTTAAAGAAATGCATACCAAAACCACAAGATACCACTTCACACCCACACAATCAAAGAAACAGACAATAACAAGTGTTAGTGTGGATGTGGAAAAACTAAAACTAACACACAATGCTGTTGGGATGTAAAATGGTGCACATTTTGGAAAATAGTTCGGCAGTTTCTCAAAAAGTTAAGCAGAGAGTTACTCTATAACCCAGCAATTATCGCTCCTAGGTATATATCTAAGAGAAATAAATGAAAACACACATCCACACAAAAATTTGTAGTACATGAATTTTCAGAGCATCATAATTCACAATAGCCAAAAAAAGTGAAAATATTAAATGTCCATCAACTAATGAGTGGATAAATAAAACAGGGTTTTATCCATACAGTGAAGTAGTATTCACCCATAAGAAGGAATGATATACTGACCCATGCTACAATGTGGATAAGCCTTGAAAACACTATGCAAACTGAAAGAAGTCAGATATAAGAGACCACATAATCATATGAGTCCACAGAGACAGTAAGCAGATTAGTGACTGTCAGGGGCTGGAGGGAGGACAATACGGGAGAGGGGGTGAGGTATCTGTTAATGGGATACAGGCTTCTTTTTTTGAGGTGATGAAGAATGTTTTGGAATTAAATAGTAGTGATGGTTGCACAATACTGTGAAAAAACTAAGGACCACTCATTTGCACATCTTAAAGAGAAAATTATATAGTATGTGAATTATATGTTTTTAAAAAAATTTGGTGGGGCTGGGTATAGTCCCTGACAACACATGTATACACACACAACAGTATGCTGTCTTCTGTGAAGAAAGGAGAAATTAGAAAATAGTTATGTACTTAATTCCGAAAGAGAAACAGGAATGATAAAACAAATGACTGATCACTTACAGAGGGTGAATGAGAACAAAGTAGAAAGGATGAAGGATGACACTTTCTGAATGTCCTTTTGCCTCATTTGAACTCATAAAAGTTTTTACTTTCCTGAGTAAAGTCTTTGTTTCAAAAACACACATATAGCTTATCTCTATAGTATCCTATGCCTTCCATTATTCTCACAAAAAACAAAAACCCATCAGCAAAAAAACAAGGACATCCTGCTCCGATCCCCCTCAACGCTGGAAAACATGTTGCTTATCCTCTGGCAAAACTTTTTTTAAAAATAAATTTCTCTTTTTTATACCAGAAAATCAACTAAAAAAACTATGACTAATCAGAAAGGCAATAAGATTACAAAATAAATACACAGAAATCAGTAACTTTCCTATATACAAACCTAACCTCCAATTAAAGATCACAATGAAAGACCTCATTTACAAAAGCAACAACAACAAAAATACCTGGGGATAAACTTAGGAAATTCATAAAACCTATAGGAAACATTGAAACATTCTTGAAAAACACTAGGATGGCCTGAATATAGAGAGAGATATGCCATATTCCTAGACAGAAAGATTCAGAACATGAATATTTTATTAATAATTCTGTTTATCAATTTCCCCTAAGTTATAATAAGCTTAATGCAACTGTAATACAAATATCAATAAATTTTATTTCTAGAACCTAGACAACTGACTCTTACGTTCAAATGGAAAAATAAACACACAAGAATGGTCAGGAAAGCTCAAAGAAAGAGCAATGAGGGGTGTGGGAGAGGATAAGTCTCATAAGACATTTAAAAATACAGTAGAGATATTTAAAAGTACAGTCTCAATATATTAGGAGTATGGGTCACTGACAAATGAACGGTTAGTCAAGCCAATTCAACAGCACTGAAAAACTCAGAAATAGACCCAAATAAATATAGAAAAAGACAAGTATCAAATTCATATTTGAAAAACTGACTTTTTGATAAATGGTACTGGAATAATGGGCAAGTATTTGTAAAATAAATTGGACCTACATGCCATGTTGAACATAATAATAAAAATTCAAAGACTTAATTGCAAAAAATAAAGTCATTAAAGTACAAGAAGAAACAATGGAGGAATTCTATTATAATCTTGGAATACAAAAGGCCTAATTTTTTTTATTCAAAATCTGTAAGGTTACACAAAAAAATTGAGAAATTAAGTTATTAAAAATCAACAGCATTTTAAAAAAATGATAAACTGAAAATGGTATTTGTAACCACAGCACTAACAAATAAACTCCCCAATACAAAAAATGTCCCTGAAATTAGAAGGGGGGGGATAAAAGGCCTAACAAAAAAAATGGGCAAATACAGTTCACAGAAAAAGAACTACAAATGGCCTTCAAATGTATGAAGAGGTAGTCACTTTGACTAATAAGAAGAAAAATGTAAATTATACTGATGATATCATTTCTCACCTATTAAATGGACAAAAATCTGTAATCTCAATAACAACTATTGTGGTAGTAAGGATAAAGGCACCATTACAGTAGTTGGTCAGAGTGCAAATTGCTGCCAGCCCTCTCAAAATTACAAACATACTTATCCCCTAACCTAAAAGGGCTGTTTCTGAACATTTTTCCTACACATCTGCATACTACAAAACAATGTATAAGCCCAAAGCTATTCCTTATAGAATTACATAATCTTGAGCTGGGCACAGTAGCTCAAGCCTGTAATCCCAGCACTTTGGGAGGCCAAGGCGAGAGGACTGCTTGAGTCTAGGGATTCAAGACCAGCTTGGACACCTTGGTGAGACCTCGTTTTTACAATAAAATAAAATAAAAAATAGCCAGGCGTAGTGGTACAAGCCTACAGTTCCAGCAACTTGGAAGACTGAGGTGGAAGGATCATTTGAGGACAGCAGGTCGTGGCTGGAGTGGCTATGAGCATGTCACTGCACTCCAGCCTGGGTGACAGAGTGAAACTTCAACTCAAAAAAAAAAGAAATTATATAATTTATAGTAGGAAAATACAAAATTCCCATTCTACTGCAGGCTAGTCAAATAAACCAAGCACTGCCATACAATGGAAGACCAGGCAGTTATAAATAGAAATGAAGAAGTTCTCTCTGATATGGAAAGCTCACTCCTGGTAGTTAAGTAATAAAAACAAGTACACTAAAGCGTGTATTTGTGTCTTTATATCAGAAAAAAAATGACATACTCCCAACTGATATCTGTACAGAAAACTGAAAAAGTATACAAAATACTGATAGAGTCATTACTTATGGGGACAGAGTAGATGGTACATGAGTAGAAGTTAAGACTTCATATTACATAACTTCTGAACAATGTAAATGTATTGCACCTTCAAAATATAAAGTAAAAAATAGATTAAAAATACTTTTTTGTAGTTTTTATATTTCCTGCTTCCTCCTTACATTTTAGCACATGCTTTTTTTCGCTTTAGTAAAATTTGACTTTATTAAAATTCTACTTGGAAAAAAAAATTGCTAAAAATGAATAGGCAATAAATAATTAAGGAGAAAATGTTTACAAAACACAGTTGACAAAAAACAACAGTACTTGGGATAGTAAAGAACAATTATTCCTCAACATTAAAAAGATAACCATATTATAACTGGGGGAATGATTTAAACAGGCACATCACAGAGAAAATATGAGTGACCAATATACACATGAGAATCCTTAAAGTCATTTGCCATTAAGTAGTTGCAAATTAAATCGAGAGTTAGATATTACTCCACATCTACTAGATAACTGAAAGTTAAGGAAGACATAGAACCACCAGAACACTTTGAGTGTGTAAAATGTCACAAGCACTATGAAAAACAGTCTGTCAGTTTCCTACAAAGCTAACCATATACGTATCCTATGATAAAGCAATCCCACTTTTACATAAATAAAAATACTCCAGTTGCTCAATTATTAATATCCCAAACCTGAAAAAAATGTCCATGCCCCCAGAGAATGAATACTTAGGACAGCTGGATAGTTATATGAAGAAAACAGAGCATATAGTAACTGCACCACACAACCATATGAATCAATGAGATTGACTTAAGCTTAAAAACTAAACCACACTGTAATAAATACATGCTGTAGACTATTACTTAGTAATATAATGGAATGCACTTCAGAAACATATTGCAACATGGATTAATTTCAAGAAGCTCGTCCTGAGTAAAACAGAGAAGAAACAAATGCTTTCTTTTCTTTCTTTTTTTTTTTTTTTGAGTTTAATTCTCAATCTGTCACCCAGGCTGGAATACAGTTGCACACTCACAGCCACCCTGCTGGGCTCCAGTGATCCTTCCAAGCAGCCGGAACCACACCCAGCTAATTTTTTATTTATTGCAGAGACGAGGTCTCGCCAAGTTGCCCCAGCTGGTCTTGTACCCACGGGCTAGGGTAATCCACTCGCCACGGCCTCCCAAAGTGCTGGCCCACCGTGCCCAGCGAAAACACATGCTTTCAACCTACCTCCTAGGGGATGGAGATCTAGACGACTTCCTTTTCACAGTTTTTGATGTTCTTGGTGATCTGGAAGAACTCCTGCTCCTTCTTCTGCGTCTTTCCCTGAAAGCCAAAAATATGTCATTAAAAAAACAGCAACTGAAATAAAGAGCATTTCAAACGTACAAAAGCAAAAGGGTCCTTGATACTCTCAAGTGAATAATATTCTTTAGAGGCCAGTTTAAACTCATGTGCTTTATGAACATGTTCTACTACCTAATTTTTAGGGTAGGTCAAATTACAAACCCTAAATTTTGTAGACTGATAAAAACATCAGCTAAGATCTCAAATTAGGAAGGGCAGAGGACTTCCTTTTCATCTGGCTTATCTGAACAATAACTTCTTGAGTAAAAAAAATTAATGATATTTCAGTTTCTCCGAAGTTGGTATGTTCTTTCCCAGCAGCTAAAACATGTTTTGCTAATCAGATTCTTTGTCATGCATCTACATCCTTGCTGTGGAATTACTTTTATAACAAAGTAACAGGCACTTTCAGGACTGGAAAGATAAACTGGTTTGTAAAATGTGAACTTTCTAGACCCACTTATTTGAAGTGTCCCTAAAAAACCATTTATATTAGTATCATTTTACAGAGAAATTGCTTTTCCCTCCCACTTCTCACCATTTCATTATTATTGTTCTATTAATTTAAAATTAGGTGCACAAGTTGCTTAGATATAAGCAAAATAGTTAAAATCTGGGATTTAAATATGACAAAGAAATAATTATAAAACAGATTAACAGTGTTATTAAAAACCATTTTGCTCAACATATTGGTAAATGATGCATATTCTATTTTATTTGTAACGGTGGCCAACTTAGAAACAATGAATTTCACTATATAATTTAGGGGATGAGGTTTGAGGTTTATATTTATTAAATGATTAATGTAGCCAATGAGCTATCTTACAAAAAGCTCTGATAATCAGTGACCACATAGCTAAAAGAACCAAATCCTCTAGAATTCCAATTCTCTTATCATCTCAGTACACTGATTCTAAGAGACTAATAAAACATTTTATCTAAATTTTTCATGTTTAAAGTTAAAAAATAATTATATGTGGTACACATGGTAGATACTGTAAGACCAAAAAAGCTCAAGATAAAATGTAAAACTAAAACTATCCAATTAATCCAAAAGAAGACAGGTAAAGAGCCATAAAGCAACAAAAGACAGAGGGAAATACAGAAAGCAAATGGCAAGATGTAAGACTTAAAACCAGCTAAATTAATAGTTAAGTTAAATATAAATGAACTAAACACAGCAACTAAAAAGCAGAGATTTTCAGACCTGATAAAAAAAAACCAAACAACTATATGGAATTTATAGTAGATGCATTTTAATTATAAACACAGAGGTTGCAAGGAAAAAAAGAAACTCAAGAATTTTGAGAACACAAATAAATCAATTCCAGCTTTACCTAAGGCTCTCTCTTCCATGATCCAGTTATACTTCCAAGACATTCCAAAATTATAGTTCCTAACTAATATGGAAATTAGAAAATGACATTTCATTCAATCAATGCCATTCTATAACAGCTCAATGTAAGACCTGAAAATGCTTTTTTCATAGCATGAAGAATGTCTGTATTCCAGACTTCAGGTTTATATAAAACATCTCTGCCTTGATCAGCGTAATTCTTTTAAGTTGTTTGTTCAGAAAGTAATATGTATACGCAGATTTCTAATAATAATTAGCTGATGAGAATGAATGCTAAGGCTGGAGAGAGAACAATCTAGATGGTTCAGTACTTGAGAAAGAAGCTATAAATTATAAATGAACAACTGGAGTTGGTTGGACTTAGATTTCAATTTTAGCTATACACTATACTTAGCTGAACAACTGGGGTCATACTATTTAACCTGAGTCTGTTTTCTCAACTGGGAAATGGAAATCATTGATAACTCAGCCCTTATAGGACTGTTAAGAGGGTTTAGGATAATACCTGTAAAGTGTCATGCATAGAATCTGGTACAGAGTTGGTGCTAAATAAACATTATGATTTTCTTTCCTCTCTTGGTCTTGCCATTATTGATAGTATCTTTTAAGCATTAAAAAATTTTTAATTATCAAAATTCTCTTTAAAACTAGAGATTATGAGACAACGTTGAAATAAAAATATTAAGCATACTATTTTCCTAAGCAGTTAAAATATTTCCCATTTAGTAAACAAATCAGAGCATCTGAAAAGCAGAAAAATCCTGAAAGATGAGAAACTGCAACTCTTTACAAATAAGCTCTTCTGAAAACACAAAACATTCCAAGTTGCTGAACCTTTATGAACTAATGTCAGTCATCTTTTATTCTCTGGGCCCCAGAGGTTATTTGAGACTAATATTTAAGGATGAATGTGAACACTTCAACCTTCCTATACACCAAGCAACTTAAAATGGCCCATGAAAAAAATTAAACATTTTAAAGTCATCAGAAAAGGTAAATTCAAGTTATTAAAAAGGAATCAAAACATTATCTGGGGTCATGAAGGATAATGTCTAAATGATTACATAAACACAAAGACATGTGGGACACATGTCAGTAAAATCACTTTGCAGTAAAGGTGTAGTTACAAGACTCAACTAATATCCACACCAAAGGAAGTTAAATGAAGGTAAATTAATTATTCTAATTTTTTATTCAATGTGCTGAAAATCTATGCTTATCTTGAACAACTGGAATTGGTTAGACTTAGTTTTCAATTTTAGTTATACACTAAACATAAGCTATTACTGCTGTCAACTTTATGCCGGCAGTTTTTAAAAGCAGGTACCAAGTACTGATTAGAGAATCCTCAATCTCAATCTCTTAAAAGAAGACAAGACAGCAACTATAATTCCCAAAGAAATTCAGTTTCCTAATGTTTTGAAACAGTGATGGTAATAGTCTTTCACAGGCCTGGTATAAGGTTAAGACATGAAAAAGGCTGCTGAGACATATCTGGTACATATAAATAACCAAATAAATGCCTGAAATTATCTTTTATTACCTAATCAAAGGCTAGTATTAAAAAAAAACATTAGAACACAAGTCTAAAAAAAGTAGGACACATACATTCCTTTATCTCAAATTATTTTCCATCTCTAAAATATCTTTAAAACTTCCTAATATATATATTTAATATTTTTAAGTGATAATTTGATACAAGTTACAAACTTCTATTTATTTATAGCCATGGTATCATCTGAGGTAAGGGATGTGGGGTTTAGAGAATCTCAAATCTCAAAGATCTCATTTTGCAGTTGTTACTATGGCAACCTGCTGCCACCTGGTGGCAGTGTACCTATTAATAAATTGAGTGAACAGTCCTAACACAAAATCTAAAAAGAGAACCAGAATTTAAATGTTATGCACTCAACAAAATAGAGGTAAAAATTAACTTAGATGACAAAAAGAGCTAACATTTCAACCTCAGAAATCATTTTGCATATTAAAATTTACCACATCATTCCAAAAAATACAGACGCCTGAGGTCAAGTCTATACTTAAAAAAAAAAAATTCCCCTGCCATCCCACCCTTCAAGAAAATAACCATTATTATTACTATATTAAAATAACAGGTGACAAAGGATAGCTAAAATTTTTCAAATAATGTTGCCCAATATCATCTCCTCCTCCACAAGTTCAACACTGTGGCAATCTCTCTGCTAGAGAAATGTTAACTCCACAATTGGGGGAAATGTTCTGATACTCCTGTACTCGTTCCACTTTCCCCCTTCTGCTAAAAATCTATGTTCTCGTTTTTCATCAGTAAACACCTTGATTAAAACCTTTAAACATTAGCAAACCTGCTGGAACTACGAGATCTTCTTGATGCGTTATAACTTCTGGGTGGTGTTCTGGATTTTTTATCCTTCTTTCTCTTTTCATCTGTCTCTCTGGATCTGTCCTTCTCTCGTTCCTTTTCTTTGTCCTGGTCCTTTTCCTTCTCTTTGTCTCGCTCCTTTTCATGGTCCTTTTCCCGCTCCCTCTCTCTGTCCTTTTCCTTGTCTTTGTCCCGGTCCTTCTCCCGTTCTTTGTCCCGGTCTTTATCTTTGTTTTTACCCCGTTCCTTTTCTTTTTCACGTTCCTTTTCCCTCTCTCTGTCTTTGTCCCTTTCCTTTTCTCTATCTTTCTCTTTCACTCTTTCCTTTTCCTTGATTTTTTCTCGAGTGTCTTTTCTCTTGTCCCTTTAAAAACAAACAAAAATAAATAAATTTATAACTAAAATAACTCTATCCCCCAAAGGATATCTCTCTCTTTTCTCAACAATTACCAACAAAAACAATTTATAACAGCCATAGGTAACAGATATAAATCTGTATACAGCGCAGGTGCACAAGAAGCTGCTAAATGAAGCAATTACCAAGCGGAACTGAGCAGTCTGGAAACCACGTGAGTCACACTGACAGCAGATTCAAACCCGTGGAAGTCAATATTAATCCTAGATTACCAAAACAATCAGACAAAAAAGCTTCATTTCCCTCATTAACACCCCAATCCGCAACAGCTTTTCAACAAAGTCAACAAAATGATCTCTAACTCCTCTAAGACTCACCGTGAACGCGAACGACTCCTTGACTTCCGCCTCTCCCTTGATTTAGAGCGTTTCTTATGTGGGCTCTTAGATCTTCGTCTATCTTTCTGCCTTGAACGTGACCTATTATGGGATCTACTCCTAAAGGAAAACAAATTGTTAGAATATCAAAACTCACTCTTAGAATTTCAATTTTCAAAAATTTATGATGTCTTCTAAAGAAGTTTAAAATCTGTTCTAACCGTATTTATCAATATTTTCAAATGTTCTCTTATATAATGCTTTTGTTAGGTTATCTGAAATACATATATTTATTAGGAACTTTACCAGATATTTCATTGTCTAGAATACAGAGTCAGAAACAGAAATGATTTAAGTTATTTCCTATGTTAGACTTAAGTTGATATTTTCAGGTGTGGTTTTCTTTTGCTAATCATTATATGCCTCCAATTAGAAGATTTTCCCCATGGTCTAAGTTTTTAAACCAAAAATTGTTTTGTTTTGTTTTGTTGAGTTGGAGTCTCATTCCGTCGCCCAGGCTGGAGGGCAGTGGCACGCTCACAGCCAACCCAGTGTCAACCTACTGGGCTCAGGGGATTCTTCCGCCTCAGACTTCCAAGTAGCCGGAACTACAGGCATGCGCTACCATGCCTGGCTAATTTTCTTATTTTTATTGTAGAGATGAGATCTCACCAAGTTGCCCAGGCTGTTCTCCAACCTGTGGGTTCAGGCAAGTCCCTCACCTTGGCCTCCCAAAGTGCTGGGATTACAGGTTTGAGCCACCGTGCCTGGCCAACAATTGTTTTTAACTCTTAACTTACATGCCATCTGGTAATAACTTACCTGGGCAGGGAGTTATGGTTATATGGCTTCATAGTTCCTATAAATGGCTATGGGCTGTATGTCACAATAACATACAAAGAATGTGTAAGGGAAGCACAGTACTAACAACAGTGCCAGTGTGACAGGAAAAAAACATTACTTATAAATTAAAACTAGATATATTGGATTTATAATACCTTGATTTTATAGCTGTAAATATAAGCATAGCTACAGGTTGAATATCCCTTATCTGAATTCTAGGGACCAAAAGTGTTTCAAGATTTTTATTTTTTTTGTATTCTGGAATATTTGCATTATGTATGTTTACTAGCTGAGCTTCCCAAATCCAAAAATCCAAAATCTGAAATGCACCAATGAGCATTTCCTTTGAGCATCATGTCAGTACTCAAAAAGTTACAGATTTTGGAGCACCTTAAGACTTCAGATTTTCAGATTTAGGAGGCTCAACCTGCATAAAAAGAAAACTGCTGGGCTCATGCCTATAATCCCAATGACTCAGGAGGCTGAGGCAGGATAATCACTTAAACCCAGGATTTCAAGACCAGCCTGGGCAACATAGCGAGACCTCATCACTAAAAATATTTTTTTAAAATTAGCCAGGCACAGTGGCGTGCACCTGTAGTCCCAGTTACTTGGGAAGCTTAGGCAGAAGGATGTCGTGAGCCTGGGAGTTTGAAGTTGTAATGGAGCTATGATTGCACCACTGCACGCTAGCCTGGGCAACAGAGTGAGACACCAGCTCTTAAAAACAAGCCAATAAAAATAAATAAATAAAAAGAAATTTAAAAACTTGTATTACTGGAATTCTTGCAGGAAAAAAATTGTTATTCCAATTTTGACTAGGTCCCTTTTTCCAATGAAATACTTTTAATAATGTGATTTTTTTCATAATGAGATATCCTAGGAACTATTTACTAAAATATAACAAAATGGATGCAAACAACTTGAATAGCAAAATGATAAGACTCACCAGCTTTAGAGTCTGACAATCTGGCTCTGAAAGTCAACTCTGCCACAAACTAGCTGTGAGGACTCTGACTAGACCTCTCTAAGCCTGAGTTTCTCTTCATCCACAAAGTGAAGTAAAAATCATACCTACATCTCCTAGGTCTGTCAAGAAGATCATATCTGATGATGCAAGTAAAGCTGCCTAGCAGTCTCTGTCACAGAGTAAATGCTTAAGACTCTTAACTCTCAAGATCATCATTAAAAATTAACACAGGCCAAGCGCAGTGGCTCATGCCTATAATCCCAGCACTTTGGGAGGCCAAAGTGGGAGGATTGCTTGAGCCCAGGAATTCAAGACCAACCTAGGAAACATAACAAAACCTATCTCTACAAAAAAAAAATTTTTTTTTAATTGAGCCAAGCAAGGTAGTATGTGCCTGCAGCCCCAGCTACTTGGGAGGCTGAGGAGGAAGGACAGTCTGAGCCCAGGAGACTGAGGATGTGGTGAGCCACGACAGTGCCCCTGTACTGCAGCCGGGTCAACAGAGTGAGATCCCAACTCAAAAAAAAAAAAAAAAAAAAAAAAAAACCCCAAACAAACAAACCAAAAAAAACCCCCAAAAAACACAATTATAAACTTCAAATTATATCTTTATGTATTCCAAGGAGATCAAAGAACTTCTACAAGATGCTTTATATAACTAAAACTCATTCTGATAGTCATGTTTTAGTAAACTAAGTTAGGGCAAATATCTATAAAAGAAATACATATAGTTAATTGACTATGATTGTGGTATGCTATGAAACCAGAAATATCTCTAGACAATCCTCATTAATAATGAAATCTTGCTTTTTTAAACACATTTTTCAGTTAGTTAAAATGTTTTCCAACAGCTAATTCTCACCTAAACTACTCGTCTGTTCTGCTATATGGCTTTAAACATAATATACTTGTCTTCACACATTTTTTAAAATTCTCATTGAGTTGTATATACCACATTTTTAATACAAGAAGATAATTCATGGTTTGTTGAAATCTGTATTACTAGTGACTTAAGAAACATGAAGGTCAAGTAGATGTTAAGGCAAAACTGCAAAACTGCAAAACTTAGAAAATTATTAGTTCTTTTAAAGATAGTCACAAAGAATAATCTTTTAAAAGGCCAGGTTCGGTGGCTTAGCCTGTAATCCCAGGACTTTGGGAGGCCGAGGCAAGAGGACTGCCTGAGCCCGCAGGTTCAAGATCAGCCCGAGCAACTTGGTGAGACCTCGTTTCTATAATAAGTAGAAAATTAGTATACCTAATCCTTAACTGTACCCCACAATACGATAATAAAAAATACTGATTTAAAAAAAAAAAGAAAAGAAAAGAAAATTGAACAAATTGAGCAACATAAAAAATAAAAAAAAAAAAGAAAATTAGCCAGGCATGGTAGTGCATGCCTGTAGTTCCAGCTACTTGGAAGGCTGAGATGGAAGGATCACCAAAGCCCAACAGGTGCTGCGGTGGCCATGAGAGTGCCACTGCACTCCAGCCTGGGCAACAGAGTGAGATTCCAACTCAAAAAAAAAAAAAAAGAAAAACTTTTAAAGAACCTTCACTTCTATGTACTTAATTAAAAGTCTTAATATAGGATTTCTGTTCTAGATATCCTTGCCAAAAATAATTAAGTCTTCTGATTTCCTCAAAGCAGTGCTTTTCAACCTTAATTAAGCAAATAAACTTTTTTAAAAATTAAGTATAATCCAAATAAATTAATAATAAAAAAGCACTGATCACCTGGCTTCCCACTTTACCCTATAGATCCTGAGATTTTGAAAGTCAGTGCCCAAAATGAATTATATTTTAATTTAAACATTAAATATTTTCATGTCTATCTCACCCACTAGTTTCCTGATTATGAATGCTAAAAGGAGTCAAGAGCAGATCTAATCCAACCAAAGATGATGATTTATCATTAGTAGTTCTTATATTTTAATGAGAAATTATATTCTCATATTTTTAAATTAAACTGCAAATAAACAGCAACTTACCATTATGTTGCAGCAAAGTTCATTTGTAAATCAGTTGTTTCCATTAAAACATTATAAAATGTCTTATAGCTCCTATGGCTGGTCTGTAAAGTTTGCTTAACTTAAAAATATTATAGTACTACTTACCTCTTCTAACACGTTAACACTGTCTCTATGAATACAACATGTACCAAAACTTGGACAAAATGGAAACACATCTCCACCTCCCACCGTCCCACCCCCAGCCAAGGTCACAGTGACAAGAAACCCTTTCCTCCCTCTTACCCTAAGAAGGTAAGAATAGGGAATGGCTGGGAGGAGGGGCTCGGAAGTAGGAAGCACGGATCGAGAGGTATAGAAACATGGTAAAAAGGTACAAGGTGGACCCTGCAAAGAGTTCCTGCAACCTACTCTCCTGCAAAGTCTAGTAAGTCAGAGCAAGACCCGAGGACGACATCAACTCCCACTAGCAGAGGAGGAAAAGGCAAGAAAGGCCTATCATCTTCTCTCTGACTCCTGGGAGTTGTGGGAGAGGGTCCTTTCAAGTCAGGATCCTTAAGTCCAATGTGTGTGGGGTTTTTTTTTTTTTTGAGACGGAATCTCACTCTGTTGCCCAGGATGGAGTGCAGTGTCACGATCACAGCTCACCACAGCCCTGACCTCTTGGGCTCAAGTGATCCTTTCACCTCTGTCTCTCAAGTAGCTGAGACTACAGGCGTGCATCACACCCTGGTTTTACATTTGTTTGTTTGTTTGTTTGTTTGTTTGCAGAGACGAAGTCTTGCTATGTTGCCAAGGCTGGTCTCAAACTCCTGGGCTTCAGTAATCCTTCCCCGCAAAGTGCTGGGATTATAGGCATGAACCATTGCACCGGGTCCTTAAGCCAAATGTTTTCAGGTAAGGGTTTTATTTTTCTCCTTTCAAAAGAATTCATTCTCTTTTTTTTGTTTATCAGCTTACTCAAGGTGACATGTGCTTCCATATGTATAAAAACAGAATATACTGACAAAAAATATACATGTATGCTAAGAGCTAGTAATTTCTAATGCTTCACAGACACAGCTACATGAAATTACTCCCATGAATAAGAACAGTAACTGACAAACTTCAATTTAGACTAAATTACCCCTCCCCCACTAACCCTTGGAGAAGGAAAATATCCAAATATACTTAAAATGAAAACTAAACCTTATAGCAGTTAAATGATTTGCCAGAACTTCAAGAAGCACATAAAGCTTCACCAGATTATCAAAGAAAGCAATGACATTATTACATCAAGTTTTGTTTTGCTTCTTTCCAGCCTTAGTGTTCTCCTGCAATCGACCCAAAATGCCATTCAGGTCATTGGTCTTTTCTCCTCAGAAGAGAGTTACTACTCCTCAGCCCAACTTCTTTTCCTCAATCTCCTCTACCCCACCCACATCCTGCCAATATACGGACATATCCACAGTCTAGAACCACTGCTGCTTCTGTTCCACCTTCCTTCTCTAGTTCTGGATTCTGCTTTCCTGTCCTTTCCTTGGTACATGAAGCACTTTGTGCAAAGAATTCCCCCACTTGGTTCTGAACGTGCCTTACTGTAAGACCTTGGATAGAGATAGTAAAACCACATTCCAAAAGACATCTGCAAACTAAGAGTAACAGAGACACACACACAAGTATAGCTAGAAGTACAGTTTTCTAGAATCAAAGAAAGAACATCCTGTTTTCCTACCTCATTCTTTGAAACTCCTTGATCATCACGGAAAACAAGCTGAACTGAGCATGCTAGTGAAATTCAATATAAAGCATTTTCCCTCCCCAAAACCTTCCCCCTTCTCCTATGCCCCCACAACACGTACACATCCATGCACATGCACATGCACATACACTCTCTTCCATCCCTCCTCTCTAAAGTATGTGTGTATACATAACATACAATTAGGATCCACTGAATATACTTTCACATTTCAACCACAGCTGCCTCTATACCTTAAAGACAATACAATTTATAATTTCAGACAAGATTTTTGAGGTACTTCCTATTAAATGTTGTTGCAAGTTTACATCTTAAAGTCCCCTTTGCACCAAACACAAAGAAGTGACAAAGAAAATCAAAATGACATAGCTATGACCGAAAATCAGGTAAACAGAACAGAAGCAGAGCTTAAGCAGAGTTCAACACTTAAAGCTGAAATGGCAAGTTACTTCTGTGTTTCAGTTCCAAAAGAGGGCAGAGGAGGCTCTATTATTACCAGGAGTACCAAGGACACATGATACTGGAGATAGAAAAATGCTTTACACCAAGATCTGGGATGATGCTCCCCAGACCTGGATTAAACTAGGAAAAGAAAACAAAAAAGCTGCAACCTGAGCGATATTTTCAGCCAAGTCACTAAATATGTTTACTTTTCTCAACATGAAGAATGAAAATAGTTTCTGTAACTTATGACTAATTTACTCTTAGAAAAATCAGGAATACAATATCTTTAGAAAGAAAAGCAACATCTAAAACTAAAAATTAGTTGAAATATTAACACTAGACAAAACTTCCTTCTGAAATACAGTATTATAATTAAAGCAATATTTAATGGTAGTAACACTTCCCAGTGAATACTACAGAAATTTCTAAATTCTGATGTTTTGACAAACGCTCATAAAAAAATAACCTTTAAACATAAAACTGAAAACAAATTTAACATGAGAGCAGAAACACTCACCTGTGTTTTGATTGTGATCTTTTCCTTCTAGAATGGGATTTTGAGCTAGACCTGGATTTTGAGCGAGTGTGGGAACGAGATCGACCGCCTTTTCGTTCATTGCTCTTTCCAGACTCTGGGAGGAAAAAACCACTTTGCAGTGTAAGCTCAGAACAACTAAAAATCCCAGTTAAATATTAGGCACAAGTGGAATGTACCACATATAGTGCAAGGGGCCTACTCTCTGTACATCCTCCTCCTGTGCAATTATCCTTCAGAAACATCCAAGAAAGTCATTGCATAAACTCGTTGAGTGCAGCCATCCTGCAGCAGTACATATAAATCAGATGATTATAAACAGCTGTTCGTAATATTTTGTTGCTGCCATAATGTAAGATTATAACATGTTTGTAATTCCTAGACAGTGATTTTTAAGTCCTTTCTCCATTTATTCTGCTAAAGTTGAAATTTAAATTCTGAATGCTAATTTAGAAAATCTGTTCAAATGTAAACCACCTAGATGTTTTTAGGTAGGATTTTTAAATCATTTTAGTTAGCAACACAAAAGTTTGAACACATTCCTTTATCTTGCTAAAACAGGGTATCTGTATTTTTTTCTAAATCATGGGCTCTCCTCTCTATTTTTAAAATAAAACTTTGAGGGAAAGTAAACCTACTGAATCATGTTTTAAATGTATTTACTTTTTTTTTTTAGCCTCACTAGAACATTTGTATTTTGCTTTCAGCAAATTAGTTTTGAACACTGATTTGCATTTAAAATATGAAAAGCTGATTAACTCAGGCTAATGAGCCTTAACTCAGTATCATGGGAAAAGATAAGATTTGTGCCAAGTTGCTCTATGACATAAATAAGCCACTTACTATTTCTTGAGTTTCAGTCTTCTTGTTTGTAAAATGAAGGGACTGTACAAGATAATTTCTAAAATTCCTTCGAGTTCTATGATTCTATGATCTTTAAACTATGACCTATGTAACAACGCTATGGCCTTACCTGGTTCAATAGCTGCTGAGATAAATGACTGAGCTTCTCGTACTCGCTTCATTACTTCTTCTAACTCCTTAGCTGCAGCCTGAGGTGTCATCTCAGGGGGTTTTACTATTGCATTGTTGGAGTGATTTATTCTAAATTAAAAATATTAGCATATCACAAATACACACCATATTTATAAAGCACGACACAATTACACGTTTATACAGTACACATAAATCTGAGGAGCACACTTAAGAATGACACAGCTAAATCCAGAAAAACCAAAAACAACCTCAAAACCATAATTAAGTTCTCAGTCTCACCTCCCATTATTTTCTTAAGAAAGACAGAAGCGAAGAGAAAGAACTGAACCCTAGCTGACTTCTTTAACAACTCCAATAGGCCAGAGCAAGTGCTTTTCCACACAGCTTAGAGTTACACAAAATCAAAACGTTGACACAATATTAAAATGCATCATTTCTATTTTTAGACAAGATTTCGTTGATAGCCTGTGTATTCTGAGAGAAAGAAGGGAAAGCTTTATATCATGTGTACCATTTTAATCAACCCTGAACGATGGCTGAGTCAGACGCAGCTTTCAATGTGGGAGGTATCTGATAAAACTCTTCCGCTACTAGGTAAGACTGACTTCTCCGATGCACATAAATGAACCTGCGTCCCACTTTACCCCTTACACACTAAGAAGACACGCACGCACTAAGAGCAGTTATTTATCCTTTAACAACAAAATCCTGATCAACTTGTATAACTAAAGCAGTCTGTCAAATTCAAACAAAACTATGTTTGCCTCAATAATCTGCATAAAACGGAATTGCTGGTCTTGAGTTACATAAAAAGGTTACATCGATTTTTTGTGTGCAAAAAAGGATGTAAGCAAACCTTAAAAGTCAAAATGTTTGGTTTAAAACTTTTCCGAGTACTTAGTACCATTTTCTTCATTAGATTTTGAATTTACCCAAGTTCTTATTAACAGATGTATCGCAGTTCAACCCACATGTTAGGCTGCCCATTAGTCTACAGTCATAATGCAAAACCAACCTGATTTGTTAAAGCTAACAGAAAAGATCTAGAACC
This sequence comes from Tarsius wallacei, assembly GCA_963574415.1. Taxonomy (NCBI): domain Eukaryota; kingdom Metazoa; phylum Chordata; class Mammalia; order Primates; family Tarsiidae; genus Tarsius; species Tarsius wallacei. Next base: position 2,487 of record CAUYQG010050542.1, on the reverse strand, counting down.
ATTATGTAGGGTATATTAATAATGTTAACATTAAATTAGGCCTTATAAAAATGCAAAATGAGAAAATAAGTGTCTTTAAATACAGGAATTTAAAAGTTAAAATGATAAGCATCTCATGTATTTTACTTATACTTAACACAAAGTCTTCCTTTCCACAAATTGCCAATTACTATTAGAAAGAAAAAAAAAAGCCTTAATTATATCAAAAATACTTTAAATTTTTTCAAAATCATTAAAATTTCTTTGTTTAGAATTTCTTACTTCAGTGGCCTGTCTCCAAACATAACTCCATTAAAAGCAAGGGCCCTTGGTACAGAATTTTGGTCTGCAAATTCCACAAAAGCAAACCGAGTTGGCTGAGTCTCATCACCTGCCATCCGCACAAACTTCACTTCTCCAACTTGCTTAAAAAATTCAAGTAGTTGGTCAGCTGTCGTTGTCTGAGAAAATAAAGTGATAGTTTAATAAAGCATATTCTTTTGAAAAATCAGATAAATATTGCTTTATCGACTGAATGATTTTTAAGAGGAAAAAAAAATAAAAGCTACTGCCTTTCAGTTTCTTCTTAAATTAGTTACCTGGGAATTCAAATTTCCAACATAGACTGTTCTTCTAATTTCATCAATTTTAGAAGGATCCACATTTCCCATAAGTGGTGGCTGTGGTATCTCTCCAAGTGTCGAAACGTTGGGGTCTAGTGCTGCTGCTGGTATAGCTCCCAAACTGCTAAGTGAAACACCAAGCTATTGAAGAAAAAAACACAGCATATATTTTCTATTAATATACAAAATTACTATTCTTTAATCTTGAAAAGAACTGACCAACTCAACAAGAACGGAAGGAAACCAGTGACTCCTAACTCATGTACATGTCTGAATTATTAAGAAAATAACGTCATATTAGTCTTAAATATAACTAAAAATGTATTTCTCAACCGCCTGAATATTTTGACTACTTTCGAACTTGATACTAAAAACAGACAGTTAATTCTCCTTATTCAAGGTAGCTATGTTCTATAAAGTTCCCATAAACAATGAATTATTGAATACTGAGCCTCTGGCCACATGATTTTCATCAACTGATAAATACATAACCTTATTTCATGGGTTTCTGCTTAAAGACACCCAATTTGTTATATATTGTTTACTGATTAACACTGAACTCACAGCCAGTAGCCCTATAACTCATACCTGAACAAAGATTATTTAACACATATATTTTCTCCATGAGGCACATCACAACCTCCTGCCCTTGGGAACACTCCACAGCACTTTGGTACTACACTTGAGGGCCAACCTAAACTGCAAAACTGCTAGCAAAAAGCACAAAAATTCAAAAAAGCATGGCACTAGACAGACTGCATGAGTGCCAAAACAGGACAGTTTGCTCTCATCTAGGAATGTGCACATCGAGCAACTCAAATTTTTCCTCCCTCTATGTGTATGCGCAAATGACAAAAGCACTGCTAGTGTTGATTTTGAGGTTTCAAAAAAATTTTACCTAGTAAGTGAATTCACAAATATGGAATTCGCCAATAATGAGGATCAACTGCACGTTGGTCATTCAAAAACACAGATAGTAAGAGTCCCTAACTGTTAACAATTATCACAGCATCAAATTTTGCTGAGTGTCCTATCACAGAAACAAAAAACTGAGTATCACATGTTCTAACTTATAAGCGGAACTTGAACAATTATCATAATACTATAAGAAAAGGATTGGCAGTAGTGGGAAACTGCCAGGGGAGGGCGGGGGTGGGACTGGCAGTAGTGGGAATCTGCAGAGGGTGGGTGGGGGGCACCTCATCAACAAGGGTACATGCATAATGAACATCTGTATACCTAACCCTGAATTGTACCCCACATCTTTAAAAGAAAAAAGAAATAAAGAAATAAAAGGAAAAAATAAATTTTGCTGAGTTATTAACTTAATCCTCATATTAACCCTTTATAGATGGGTATCTTTATTATGCCAATTTCACAGATAAAGAAAAGAGACTTAGATAAATTACATTATTTGCCTAAAGCTATTTAGCTTCCAAGTAGTAAAGGCAGGGACTCATCAACAGGAATAGAGACAAAGTTTATGTAAGAAAATAAATCTAAGCCAGGCTCGGTGGCTCAGTCTGTAATCCTGCGCTTTGGGAGGCTGAGGTGAGTGGATTGTCTGAGCCCGCGGGTTCGAGACCCGCCTGGGCAACTTGGTGAGACCTCATCTCTACAATAAATCAAAAAATCAGCCGGGCGTGGTAGCGCATGCCTGTAATTCCGGCTACTCGGAAGGCTGAGGTGGAAGGATCGCTGGAGCCCAGCAGGTGGAGGCTGCGGTAGCCGGGAGCAGTCACTGCACTCCAGTCTGGGCGAGAGCAAGACTCCAACCCCCCACCCCAAAAAAGGAAAATAAATCTAAAAGATTAAGTCCTTACTTATGCCATGGTAGGAAAAGAACAAAAACCTTTGAATGATCTTTCCATAACATCATTAAATT
>CAUYQG010050536.1:0-33765 GCA_963574415.1 Tarsius wallacei | reverse complement strand
GGCTGAGGCGGAAGGATTGCCGGAGCCCAGCAGGTCGAGGCTGCAGAGGCTGGGAGCAGCCACTGCACTCCAGTCTGGGCGACAGAGTGAGACTTCAACTCAAAAATAAAATAAAATAAAATAAAATAAAATAAAATAAAATAAATAAAATAAAATAAAATTTTTGTGTATGGTGATTGGTAGGAGTCCTGTTTCAATCTTCTGCATGTGAGCAGTCAGTTTTCCCAGCACCATTTACTGAATAGGTTCTCCTCTCCCCAGTGGTTGTTGTTGGATGCTTTGTCAAAGATGAGTTGGTTGAGAAATTGAGGCTTTGCTTCCGGAATCTCTATCCTGTTCCATTGGTCTATATGCCTGTTCTTGTACCAATATCAGGCTGTTTTGATTACTGTAGCCTTATAGTAAAGTTTGAAGTCTGGAAGTGTGATACCTCCTGCTTTGTTTGTTTTGTTGAGGATTGTTTTGGCTATTTGTGGTCATTTATGTTTCCATATGAATTTCTGTATTGTCAGTTCCAGGTTTGAGAAGAATGATGGTTGTAATTTAATGGGTATTGTGCTGAATCTATAGATTGCCTTTGTAGGATGGACATTTTAACAATGTTGATTCTTCCTATCCATGAGCATGGAATATTTTTCCATTTGTTTGTGTCTTCTTGGATTCCTTTGAGCAGTGTTTTATAGTTCTCATTGTAAAGGACTTTCACTTCTCTGGTTAGAAAGATGCCAAGGTATTTCATTTTTTTTGGTGGCTATTGTGAATGGGATTGTGCTTTTAATTTGGGTCTCTACCTGCTTGTTGTTGATATATAGGAATGCAACTGTCTTTTGCACATTTATTTTGTACCCTGATACTTCGCCAAAGTTCTTTATCAATGCAAGCAGGTTTTTGACAGATTCTCTTGGGTTTTCAAGGTATAGGATCATATCATCAGCAAAGAGAGATAACTTGACTTCCTCTTTTCCTATTTGGATATCCCTGATTTCCTTCCCTTGTCAAATTGCCCTAGCTAGTACTTCCAACACAATATTGAACAAGAGGGGTGAGAGTGGGCAGACATATGTTTCTTACCTGAGCTGCTTTAGAGTATTCATACTCTCATTCACAAATCCTTACTCTGTGGTTAAACTGAGCCAGGATTTTCTTACATTTATAATTGTGTCAGATTATAACATTTAGAAAAATATTTGTTTACCTTCTTCTTTTGGAATATCATGGTGAACACCATGAAATAATCATCTCACTACCATAGCCTTTTAAAATGTACTTTCCCAATGTGACAGGTAAAACATTTGATTATAATTATTTTTCATTGCCTTACCTTCTGAGTTAGGAATAAGCTTTTTAAAAATGCCATTTAGTTGTTAGGTCTTTTTAAATGTGAAGTATAATATACTCATGATCTATTACTGCTACCTTACAATTACCACAAACTTGGCCACTTAAGTCACACAAATTTATTATCTAACAGTTCTGTAGCTCAGAAGTCTGGTGAACTCAGCTGTGTCCTCTGGCCTGGGTTTCAGAGGTTGAAAGCAAGTTGTTGGCGGGCTGGACTTTCATCTGGAGGCTCTGAGGGAGAATCTACTTCTAGGCTCTTTCAGGATGTTGGCAGAATCCAGGTATTGAGCTGCAGGGGTGAGGTCCCTGCTTCTTTGTAGGGTTTGAGCCAGGAACCTGTCTTTGCTCCAGGAGGTCACCTGAATTTCCTCATCCTCAAACCAGTTAGTGTACTTTGATTCTCACACTTGGAATCTTCATCACTTCTCCTTCTGCTACATCTTTTCTGTCTCCAGCTAAGGAAATTCTCTGCAAGATCACATATGATTAGTTTGTGCCCACCTGAGTCAACCAAGCAAATATTTCTGTTTTAAAGTCTATAACTTTAGTTGCATCCAAAAAGTCCTTTTTGCCAAAGAAGGTAACGTATTTATTGGTTCCAGGGTTTAGGGTGTGGATATCTTTGGGGGATCATTCTGCCTACCACACCATACAAAACCTCTGCTATTGCATCTGTCTACCATGTTCCTCAATCTGAGAGCAGAAATATGAGGTCCTTGTCTTCTGGAGTTGAAGAAAAGACTTCACAAACATATGTAATACAATTCTTTATTTGTTATTTATTTATAAATGAACATATTCAAATGTACTGAAAATAGATTGAATGGTATAAAAGAGTCTGTGTATGTATCACCTGACTTCCAACAATTATCAATATTTTGCCAATCTTGATACATCTATTTGTTCACACCCTGATTTTCTGTTTTGATGTATCTTCAGATGGGAGAAAATATCTTTATTTGTGAAAAACAATTAGACTTCATATTTATTGGGCATTGTAACAGTTTCATGAAATATAAATTAAAGAACAAAAGGATAGTAATTTAACAGAGCATAGAATACTAGTGCTTTCTTTTCATTTAGTGGATGGAAGATAACATTTGGGGTATTAACATTTTGCCTGGCTTACGTAATTTAACATTATGAGTTATTGAAGTTTTGCATTAATCTTAGAACATAGAATTTTTCTTTTCTTTTCTTTTTGTGGAAATGGGAGGGGTCTTGCTATGTTGCCCAGGCTGGTCTTGACCTCCTGGCTTCAAACGATCCTCCTGCCTCAGCTTCCCAAAGTGCTGGGATTACAAATGTCAGCCACCCCACCCAGCCATAATATATAATTTTAAATTTCATTCTTGTGCTGCTCTATGAGAGAAAGTTGAACATAAGAGAATGGGAGCAGTCAGCTTTTTCTCAGAGTATTTAAGAAATGGAGCCCAAATTGCACAACATTTCTCTCAAGGATGCTTATTTTTCTCTCTTTTCTCTTAATGCCAAATCTTGGTTATTCCCAGGAGGAGTTATTATAGAACTTAAGCAGATATTTTACTATAATAACATAATTACTTGTCATCTTTGGACAGCATGGAAGTATATGTAGACCAAAATTCATGAATAATTCAAAAATAACATTCTGTATTTGCATTGTATTTTCATACCGCATTATACAGAACCTGTGCTGACACTCAGGGAATTTAGATTGAACAGAGTAACAAAGTACATTAGAAAAGTCTGGCTGCTGTCTATGAACACATGGTTCTGGATAGGTGAAAGAGGCTCCTCCTCCCCAGTGTTCCCATGAACAAACAGGGAAATCAAGTTTAGGCTTTTCATTTGGAAGACTCTTCTGTGTGTAAATCTTTTTTTTAAAAATTAAATTACATATGTAATATTGAGTTACTAGAGAATCTTCCTCAAATTTGTTATTTTAAAATAAACTGTATTACTTCTTATTCTCCTTTCCAGTTTTGGAGAATGATATATTTCTCAAAATGAAGAAACATGGTGTTTTTAGTTCCAAAGTGTCTCACAATAACTTATAAATAGGTACAACTTTTCCCCACCTCAGAAACTTAAAATTTACTTCTTTTTTTCCCTTTACCAAATATCACTGCATCAGCACCTATGTGTTTTTAAATTAAATATATATATATATATATATATTTTTTTTTTTTTGAGTTGGAGTCTCCCTCTATCACTCAGGCTGGAGTCCAGTGGCATGATCACAGCTCACTGCAGTCTCGATTTCTTGGGTTTAGGTGATTCCTGGGATTACAGGTGTGCACCACCATGCCCAGCTAGTTTTTTAATTTTTTTGTAGAGATGAGGTCTCACTATGCTGCCTAGGCTGGTCTTGAACTCCTGGGCTCAGCAATCCTCCTGTCTTAGCCTCCTAAAATGTTGGGATTACAGGCTTGAGCCATCTGGTCCAGCTTAAATTAATTCTAATTTATTTCCTATCCTCATCATGTTTGCATTTTATTCTCCAGATCACCTGTAATATAGTATTCACCGAATCCAATCGCCATTTTCTCCTATCCAAGTACTAACCAGGCCTGACCCTGCTTAGCTTCCGAGTTCAGACGAGATCAGGTGTGTTCAGGGTGGTATGGCCATAGACTCAGTTGCCATTTTCTTTAGCCTCTTGTGCCAGTTGACACTATTAACCACTCACCCATCTACTCATTCTTTCTTTACCTAAGTCTTTCCTTTGTGTCTCTTTAGACACTTTCTTATCTTCTTGCTTTTATGCTACTTCACCAACTACTCTCTTTTCTTCCTTCATATATGATACCAATTTAGATGTGGATGTTCCAGGAGGATTTGTCCCTGGCTGTCTCCTCTACTCTCTCTCTTTAGAGATCTCCTCCTGGGCTCTCTAGTCCCATGGTTTCAACCCTAGTTTCCATGTATATGACTTCTAAATCTATGTTTATACTCCTGAATTTTTCTTGAGTTTTAGCCTCATTTTTCCAATTCCTGGCTTGACATTTCTGTCTCGATATTCTTTTAGCACATTTTAACAGTTCAAAAATTAGGCCTTGCATCCTCCCTTTTAAATTGACTCACCTCATTATTTACTATATTTGTTACAACCACTATCTTGCCACTTATGTTCAATATACCAAGGTGGTCTTTGATGCCTGTTTTCCTTGTCCCTTTCCAAAGCAACAAATGTTGATAAGCCTATTTGATTATACACTCATAATAAGGGAGAGAGTCCTCTCTTCTACCAGCTGAGCTATAGGAAAAAGCACATATCCCCATAAATACACATCATTTAACCTCTTATTTTCAATTCTATGATTTTTGTATTTCAGAACACTATTATCTTTGGCTAGGAATATTGCAAAAGTCTGTTAATTTTTCTTTCCTGCCTACTCTACCCCATTAGCATTCAAAATCTTGGATAATGTAATCTTTCTTAATTTTAATTTTTATCACGTTGACCTCTGTGTCAAATTGTCAATGACATTGTTTGGTTAAAACAGGCTCTCACCTGGGAATAATTTGGCCTCCCAGGGGACATTTGGCAATGTCTGTAGACACATTTGATTGTCCAACTAGGACAGTGATGCTATTGGTATCTAGTGGTTGGAGGCCTCAGACACTGCTGAATATCCCACAATGTACAGGACAGCTCCCTACCAAAAGTATTGTCTGGCACCCAGTGTCAATAGTGCTGAAATGGAGAAAGCCTGGTCTAAAGGATAATTTCCAAATAATTTGTCATTCTTGTCCTCACCTATACTTTATGCGAACACATGCAATTTAAATTTAATTTAATGAAAAATATGTATTTAAATGACCAAACAAATGGGTATATATTTATGGTGTACAACATGTGTTTTGATACACACACACACACACACACACACACACACATACATATATCTCAAACATTGTGGAACGGCTAAATCAAGCTAATTAACACATGTATTACCAACTTATTTTGTTGTGATAAGAACACTCAGTCTACTCTTTTGGCAATATTAAAATATACAGTACATTGTTATTAACTATAGTCACTATGTTGGACAATAGATCTCTTGAACTTGCTAATCTATAAACTGAAATTGGGTATCTTTTGGATAACATCTCTCTATTCCTCTCTCCCCATCTCTCTAATCCTCCCTCCCCACAGCTTAAGGGCCATAGAATTTTTATGATTTTCCCTTTTTCTCATCTTTCATCTCTAGGTCTTTGCTCATGCATTCTCCACCCTCTGTTCAATATTTTCTTTTCTTATCTTGTCCTCCCATTAAAAAAATCCAACTACCACCCATCTTTTAGTGCTCAGCTTTATTGCCATATCTTTCAAGAACGTTCCATAATAATCCCAGTTGAAACTGATGATCCTTTTTAGAAATCCTGTTAAGAATTTTATTGGTATAACCATTTCTTGCCTTTGAATAGCTATTTACACAAGTGTCTTTAAAATTTTATGAATCTTAAAACAATAAGTTTACTGAGCTCTAATTCATGTGTCATAAAATTCACCCTTTTAAGTATCTAACTTAGTGATTTTTAGTATATTTACAGAATTGTGCAACCACCAACATTATCCAATTTCAGAATATTTTCATCAGCCCCAAAGAAACTCATGCCCACTAGCAGTCACTCCCCATTTTTTCTTTCCCTCAACTCCTGGCAAGCAGTAACCTATTTTTTTGTGTCTATAATTTACCTAGTCTGAATATTTCATACGCATGGAATTATATGATAGGTTGTTTAACCTAGCTAAATATTTTCAGGGGACATCCATGTTGTGGTCGGTGTCAGTACTTTACTTATTTTTATTTACTAGTAAAGTATTTATTGTGTGAATATACTACATTTTATTTATCCATTCACTAGTTGATGGACATATGAGGTGTTTCTGCTTTTTTGCTATTATAAATAATGCTGCCATAAGCATGTACATATTTTTGAATGCACATATGGTTTTGTTTCTCTCTATATATCTAGGGGTATAATTTGCTAGGGCGTATAGTAACTTAAGATAAAAAATTTGAAAAACGACAAAACTATTTTTAAAATTAAATTAAATTATTTTATTTTAAAGATGTGGGGTACAATTCAGGGTTAGGTACATAAGTGGCTGTCATACAGATGAAGTTTGGGCCACCCATTGGGCCTCCCATTGTTCCTTTGCCTGGTTCGAGATCAGGTACCCTTATTAGTGTATGAGCCCAACCCTCCCTCCCCTGGCAGTGACCTGCTACTGCCAATCCCTTTCATGTAGTATTATGATAAATGTTCAGGGTCACCATATGAATAAGAACATGTGGTACTCAGTTCCTTGTTTCTGTGATATATCACTGAGTATGATGGACTCTAAATTCATCCAAGTTGCTGCCAAGTCCATAACTGTGTCTTTCTTTATTCCGTCATGTATATGTAGCACATTTAAAAAAATCCAGTCCACTTTTTATGGACAGCATGGTTGTTTTTGCTATTGTGAATAGTGCTACAATAAACATGTGTGCACAGGTATCTTTTTTGTAGATTGCTTTGAATTCCTCTGAGTATATTCCCAGAAGGGAGACTGCTGAGTTGTATGGAAGGTTGATTTTTAGATCTTTTACAAATTGCCACAGTTGTCCATAGAGGTTGTACTAGTTTACATTTCCAATGACAGTGTAGACCCATTCCCTTTTCTCAGCATCCTTTTCAGCGTCTGTTGTTTTTTTGAAATATTAATGATGGCCATTCTTTCTGGAGTTGGGTGATATCTCAGTGTGGTTTTGATTTGCATTTCTTTGATGATTAGTGAGGCTGAACATTTTTCCATGTGTGGGTTGGCTGCTCATATATCTTCTTTTGAGGAGTGTCTATTCATATTTTTCCCCACTTGTTGATAGGTTTGTTCGTTTTTTTTCCTTTCAGCACTTTTGAGTTCCCTCATAAATCCTGGATGTTAGGCCTTTGTCAGATATACAATTGGCAAATATTTTTTCCCAGTCTGTGGCCTGTCTCCCACTCTCGTAATGGTTTTTTTTGCTTTGCAGAAACTTTTTAGTTTGATGAGGTCCCACTTGTCTATCTTATCTCTTATGGCATGGGCTTTTGGGGTTTTGATCAGGAATTGGTTGCCTATTCCAATTTCTGTAAGGGTCTTTTCTATGCAAAACTATTTTTTTAAAAAAGCTATTGCACCCTTTTGCAATTCCCCCAGCAATGTATCAGTTTAATCTATGTACTTTTTAAGGTTAACAATTAATGTCTATGTCATGACTTTGTATATAATAAATTAATTGATATTATTGAGTTAACCATTGAAAGATAATAACAGAAAGTTTAATTCCAATATATAATCTTTTTAATGGTTAATATCAATATAATAAAATAAATACTTAATACACTGAGTTCTGCCAATGCATGACAAGGATGGGTTTTTGAACTAAATCTGAAATGTTGGTAGTAATAGCCACCTGTCTTAGTCTATGTAAGCTGTTATCAAAATACCATAGACTGGGTATCTTAGAAACTACATGTAGGCAAACCCAAACAAAAACTCTCTGTATAATATAAAAAAAAAACCCGTCTAATTAGTGGAGTTTTCTGTGTGACACATTATTTTGTCTAGTATTTTGATCTTTCTCCTCAGACATCTGGTATACTTCATGTTCCTTGTGATCATTGGCTGGCTACTCATATTTGAGATAAAAGGACGAGCTAGCATACAGTTTCCTCTTTCTTGTGTAGTGGTGATGCCATGGCAAGCTCTTTGTGTGTGCAATGGAATTGAGTGGGGACTGTCAGTCCTCGCTCCAGGATAAATAGGAGCAGGGTGCTAGCCTGAGGCTATCAAAATTCCAGAATGAGGAGAGGTTTTCTCTGGGCACCAATATTCACCTTCAAAACATTAGCTTACCTAGATATTCAGTTTATAGAGAAAAGACTTGTGTTTTATTCTATTTTTGTCCAGGGGGACAAAAATACCTGACTCTGGATGGGGTGAATGAAGTTGATGAAGGCTGCCAGTTGGGTCAGTGTTCTTTCTAGAACATCTGTTCTATAATTAGTGTATCTGTTTCCTTGTTTGTTATGATCTAAAAACTTCTCTGAGAGGTCAAAGGTAAATGATCATTTAATTGTCTTCTAAACTGGTACATTTTTAGAGAGGGCCTCTATTATTAATAGGGTCTCTATTAATAATCACCCTGGGAAAATAAGTTAAAAACTGTCTTGGGAACACCATAATATAAGATGTTCCATCCATATGATTGGCTTTTAACTTTGCAGATACTTAGCAGTTTATTCAAGCTTTTTCTGGCTTGTTTTTATTAAATCACTGCCATTCATTTTTGATCTTTTAGAAATGTGTTGAAAATTTAAAATTAAAAAAAAAGAAATGTGTTGATATTTCTTGTATATTGGTAAAGTATTTCTCCACCACATTATCTTTTTTTGTTATGACTTTATTCCTTTTTGTACTTGTATACTTTTTTTACAAGTAGAGCTATGTTTACAAAGGCTGCCATCTTGAACTGACAGAATTAAAAAAAAAAAAAGAGTCCAACTGTGGCATTTGTGAATTTACTTGATGCCACCAGTCAGACTATATTATCTATGGTTTATCTTAAAATTGGGGTCTGACAGAAATGAATGTTAGGCATATAGTATTAATAGTTAAAATTAGAACCAGAATATATGTCCTCCAAACAGAGAAAAAGGCTTAATTAAAGCATATGTAAAACATTTGTATAATAGATAATCTTGCTAATATAACAAATTGGGCATTAGGTCAGTACCAAATAATGAATAGTCAGAGTTGTAAAACATTTAAATAAATGCAAATTTTAAGTTTTATGTAGGCACTCCACCACCTTCTGAAATCATTCGGATATAAGAGGAAAGAATATTTCAGGCAGAAGGGACATTAAGTGAGACACCCTGAGCAAGGGGCATGTCTGCTCTATTCAAAGAACAGGGATGAGGCCAGCTTAGTTAAGCTGAAATGAATAAGGGAAGAAGTAGGAAGAGATGTGGTCAGAGAACTAATGGGAACCAGCTCACGTAGGTCCCTGTGTATCATAGTAAGGGATCTTAGCTTTTATTCTGAGTGAGATTGAATGCCATTGAAAGGTTGTGAATAGAGAAGTGAGATTATGTTTTAATAGGATTGCTATGTCTGCTCTTGGAAAAATATGCTGAAATGGAACAAACAAAACAGAAGGACGTTTAGGAGGCAATTGCAATCATACAGGCAAAAATGACTGTGTCTTTGATTAAGTTAATGTTGTGTGATAAACAGCTGAATTCTGGATATATTTTGAAGACAGAGAAGTAGGATATTCTGACAAGTTTTGTGCAGCATGTGAGAGAATGAAAGACATCAGGGATGATGGCCATATTTATATGTCCTCATTAGATATAAGCTGCGGAAGACAGGAATCATATGCACTTGCTCACTGTTGAATCTCTTTCTAGTGTCTAGTTCACAGCAGCAATAATAAGTACTAAATGAATGGATAAATCATTAACGTAGAACACTATGGGATCATTTGTGCATGAAGCAGAGAGATCATCTTTTTCCAGGACTCCACAATCTTGATCATTTTGAAAGTCCTTTTTCTCAGGCACAATGACAGAAAATGTATGGAATTTTCAGATCCAGTTGACTCTTCTGAATAGCTTCCTGTTATTCTCACACTGGTGGCTGCAGGCATCAGTTGGTTATTCTTTATTTTTCTAGATCATGCAGGATGAGCTTTCTTTGCTTCCGCTGAGACTCGGATTATTCAGATTACGTGTTCATTCTCAGAGAAGAAGATGGGCTGTATCTTCTCTTCTGTAAGTTCAACACATTCTCCTATTTTTGATTTGTGTTTCAGAAAGAGAGTCACTTCTGACCTCTCAAGGAGACTTTCAAGTTGCATCAGCCTTCTGACGCCTTGATTTGGCACTACCTGCAACACGGAGCACCCCAACCCAGGGCCCAATGAGTCATTTTAATCCTGTTACTCTGGTAATATTCTATTATGGGTATAACAAAATTATTTCCTTGGTGGTGCCTAGAAACAGTGTATGTTGACCTAGTTACAAATGCTCTATACGTGGTACAATACTACAGAATATGCAATAATCTATTTGAGTATGTTTTAGAGTAAAATGATATCATAACCAATAAAATAGAATTTTACTTTAAAAGTTTTTGCCAGGGAAAAGGTGACAAATTCAATTCATAATTCTCACAGTAATCAATAAAAAGCATACAAAAATAACAGCGTATATTTTTGAGTTTTAATCTTTAAAAGTTCACTTATTATGGCAATTCTTACAGTTGTTGGAGAGAGAGTGATGACAAATATTTCAGAATGCCTTAGAAATTAAGGACATCCATCCAGCAACTGAGTGAGGGAAATCTGAATTTTGATGAAAAAAATTAAAGCAAAAAGAAAAAACTTACTTTCAGAAGAACTAAAACATTGTAAATGACATGTCCATCTTAAGTTGATTACATTGCTATGAAAATGTCAAATGTCTCTGTGCCAAGTTTGTAGAACATCCTTCTATTTACTACTTAAAAAATTAGTAAATATGAGAAAGTATCTTAGATCTGGATTTCTGAATGAACAGTAGTGGGTTAATTTTAGGTATCATAATGGTAAATGTATAAAGTATGTTTCAAGTTTTTCAGTTAATTTATTTACTTTATAAAGGCAACCTTTATTTAAGGTTTATTTTTTTTGCTAATTTTAGATTGCAAATTTCTGAAGACCAACTTCCTTCTAAAAATTTGTCGTGTCATGAAATAAATATGAGAAATAAATGACATTTCTTTTTCTGTGAGGTCCTATGCGTCATACAAAACACTTGATGGGGTTCTTTTCTCCAATTTAGAACATATATTGGGCCATGGCTTAAAAGTAACACTTAATGTGATTTGTTAGCAATCTGATGAAATCTAAAAAGAGAATGGAGCATTTGTATTATGCTAAAATGTTTCTCAAATTTTAGCAAAGCTATCAAATGTAAAGAGTCCTCTGTTAAATGAGATGCAAGCTGAGTAAACATTTCCACATAGAGTAAAATCCTTTTTGTTAAATGTAACTTGTGGCACATTTTAATACTCTGTCTCACTTCCCTACTTTGGTACGTTCTATTCTTAAGTTACTTTTTACTCTTAAAATCATACGTGCCAAATATTGGGCAAGAATTAATTCTTGAATGGTGACTGTATTACAGAATATGTTGAAACATTATTCTTTTGTCTTGCTCATTGTCATGAAACCAATTAAAAGCACTAGAATTTTTCTAATTGTACTAGTCTGCTTGGGCAGCCATAACAAAATACCATGTACTGGGTAGTTTAAATAACAGAAAATTATTTTCTCATAGTTTGGAGGCTGGGGAGTCCAAAATCAAGTGCTGGCTGATTTGATTTCTGGTGAGGACCAGCTTTCTGACTTGCAGAAGGGTGCCTTCTCCCTGTGCACCCATGTGGCCTTTCTTCAGGTACATGTGCGTGGAAAGATCTCTCTCTCTCTCTCTCTCTCTTTTCATATAAGCCACAGTACTGTCAGATTAGAGTCCCACCTTTATGATGTCATTTGACCTTAATTACCGTCTCCAAGCCCTATTTCCAGATAGTCACCTTGGGGGTTAGGGCTTCAACATATGCAGTTTTGGGGGAGCACAATTTAGTCCATAGTGCTGATCTGTCAACAGATCTGACTGTGTCAATATTTCCAGTGGTTTAGTATCCTGACAGTGTTTCAGTTTCTACAATAAATATTGACAGAGCATATACTCTGTACCTGACACTGGACTTTGGGGAATTATACAGGTGAATAAAACAACCACCTAACTTTAAACTTATAGTCCAATGGTCGACATAGAAGTGTGTGCTCACAAACATCATTAATAGTTCTGAAATCATTGCTATCAAATAGGGCTAAAAGTATGATAAGAGTTAATTTGTTTTTGAAACCCTCTTTGATATCAATACCAATATCAGACCTTTTCAAGGCTGTCTTGTGATTAATTTCCCAAATTGGGTTGTAAAAGTTCAGGAGACTCCCTGAGTTTATAAGCATTGAGCCTGGCTTTGGTCTGCCAGCTTCCTCAGTATTATTGTGACTATTAGATTTTAAAACCGTTTCTATGTGTATTTGCCCTTTTATTTATTTTAGCCATTGGGCACACCTTTTCCTTTTTACACTGGTATGTTGATGGCCTTTCCTTGTAATAACAGTTGACATAATCTTATTGAACTGAAAGAAAGCACTACTAAGGAAAACACCAAATCTTTCCAACTTTCTCAGACCTCTGTATGGATGAATGTAGGTCCCAAACCAGGGTCAGGTAGAGAAAGAGATACCAGTGGGTACAACCAAATATTTCAAGTTCTCAGGCATTCTTCTCCTTGGGATTTATATTGTTGCCTTTTCCCTATTCTTGTACTGAATTGGAATAATGAGATTTTTTTTTCAACTGTCTGATTGACAAGTATTTAAATCAGCAATAATAATCATTACTGGCAAATTTTCAAGAATATGAACATTCCCTTTGATAATACAAATGTGAATTCCTCAAATTGTTTTGGGAAATTAATCTGGCAGCAGCTATTTGAATTAAAACAAGCAAATACCATATAGCAATTCCAGTTTTTGAATCCTAACTTATATTAAGCAATCACATTTTTTTAAAGGACATATAGACATAATGCTATTTGTATTATTGTTTGTAATGCCAATAAACCCTAACCAATCTGAATGTTCATTGATAGGGAATTGTATATGTGTGTGTGTGTGTGTGTGTGTGCACATTCACACACAATGGAAAATGATGTAGCTCTTAAAGAGAATAAGATATATATCTATATATAATGTATATAATATATACATTATATATCTATATATAATGTATATAATTTGGGACATATAATGTCCCAAATGGGAGGGGTGTTCACAATGTACAGTGTGATGACAAAAAGCCAATTCAGAGTAAAACGAATAATATCAATGTGTTAAAAAAATTAAAACCTAAAAACTTTATGTGATTGATCAAAAAGAATACCCATCTCTTCATATTTGTCACCTAAAGGAGGTATGGGAAGATTTTTAAAATTAAATTTTCTTTATTTAAAATTTTTCTTTCCTCTCCTCCCCTCCTCTGCCCTCCCCTCCCCTCTCATTTTTCTTACAAACCCTTGTGTCTAGGGCTGACTCTCAAAAGATTGGAGTAAGAAAGCCACTCTGATATGTAGAAAATCCCAGGATGAAGCAGGTTGTCTACAGATGGTTTAGCACTAGGTTCCCCTGAACGTGCAGTGTGAGAAAGGTGACAGGGTGGCAGCCTTTCTGGCCGCACCGTGTTTCCCTGGACCGAGGGGCTCAGATTATTTTACAATTTTCACTCATTTATTAATTTATTATATCAAAAAAAGGGAAGGCACAGAGGAGAAAAGAAAAGATGGGAACACCCATCCTGTTGATGGGTGAGAGGACACCAATACGGCAGCCACATTCATTATCTCACCCTAAATGGGAGCCAGCTGCTGTCTCTGATTTTTTCTGAGCACAGAGATTTGGAGGAGGATGGTGACTGGCGAGGAAGAGAACACTACTGGATGATCCAAGTTACCTGTAGTTATCGACAGCCCACCTCCCCTGGACAGTTTTTTACATTGCCTAGGGCACCTCTCTCCCCAATGATGTTCATACCTGTGCCAAGTTCCTAGGGTGGGGAGGATGAAGGCAGTAAAGAATTATTGAAGAAGGAGGGTACATCCACTCCAGGTTGGAGTAGAAACTTCCAGATGAATCAAAAATTTCAGATGTTCAGGCTTGCTTCGCTTCCCTCACCCACAGAACTGGGAGCCAATTTGCATGTGGGGGTGTCGTTGTCCAAAGATCTGCTAGGAGAAGAATATGTAGGATCATATTTGAGGTTATTAATCTGTGATATTTTCCCTCCTTCCTGTGTACGTTTTCCTCTTTCTGTTACTCCTCATTCAAGCAGGTAACTGGCCCTGGGAAATATGAGGCAGGTGATGTTTCTGGTTATTAATTTTCAATAACCTAAGGAGAAGTCGGGCAAAGTTGCCAGAAAAGGCAAAATTAAGAGAGATTTAGACATCTCGACCAAGTGTCTGGACCGAGACATGATGGGAGCTGAATTTTCTGATCTGGAAAGAGATTCCCATGGGAACAGGAGAGTGTAGGGAGGAGGAGAAGGGGAAGTCAGAAGGAGCATGAAGATAGGGTCTGTGCCCTGACTTCTAGTTATAAGCCTTGAGGGGGCAGTAAGGCCCTAAAGAGGAAATGGATGCTTTGTATTGAGGTAAATGAAACTAAGAAGATCCATTCCCCCAACAGTAGACATTTTAGAATTAAAAAAAAACCCCAAAAAACAAATTTACTCTCTCAACCTCATATTTTTCTCATACCAATTTACTCTCATATTTTTCTTTCGTATTTTTTCCATACCAGTTTACTCTCTGAATCTCATCTTTTTCTTCTCTAGTTTATATCACTCTGCCCATAGTAGAACTTCAATGTTCATGAATTATCAGTAATTAACATTAAGAATTTGAAAGTTTCCTGCTTCCCCTACTTCTTCACTGTTGCTTGTCATTGTCAGACTTTTGAAAATTTTCCAGTCTGATGAACATGAAAGAGCATCTTGTTTTAATTGGCAGGTTTCTATTACTAGAGGACTACAGGTCCCCCCCCCCCACCATATCTTTATTGGCTTTATAGAGCTTCTCTTCTGTGAACTGAAGGTTTCATATTCATTTATTTACTATGCTTTTCATCATTTCCTTATTTATAGAATAGCAATTATTTTTCTAGGTTGCAATCTAGATCTAGATTGCAATTATTTTTCAAATACCCTGAAAATATTTTGTCATTAGCTTGCATTTTAACTTTGTTTACTATGTCTAATGTATAGAAATTGAAAATGTTAGAGTCATCAAATTTGTTCATCTTTTATCAATAGCTTGTACTTAATGGTTTGCTCTCTTATTTATTTTTTAATAGACTCAACAATTTTTTAGAGTAGTTTTTGGTTCATAATAAAATTGAGCAGAAAATAGAGATTTCCTGTATATTCCCTGCCTATCCCCTCCCCCCTAACATGCATAATCTCCTTTATTTTCAACATTCTACACGACACTCTACATTTGTTACAACGGATGAACATTTTTATATCTTAAGAAATTTTAAATATTTTCCTACTTTAATGAGATAGTCTCCTGCATTTTCTCCTAAAACTTTTTTAAGGGTTGTTTCTGTCCTTTCAGTTCTTCAGTTCATGTGGACTTCCTATTGTTGTAAGGGATGAAGACAAATTTAATTTTCTGATCCATTTTAACATTTCTTCCCCAATCACATGGTCTTATTGGCAGACTCACTTGCATCTCCATTGAAAGATCCAGGATAACAAACTAGTTCTTAGCAGGCATCAGGACATTGTGGGTTAACCACTAGACTCATGGATAAGTCTCAGAAACCAAAGAGCAGACCAGGTTATTAACAAGACAAGGGAATGGAGTGACCTTTGTGGATTTTTTGTGTCACAGACATTGTTTGATGGGAGCATCATGGACATTCACTGATTGAAAAGAGGTACAGCTGACCTGTCCTTTCAACTGGATATCAGGATCTGGATCAAAACAACCAAGCAACCAGCAAACATCACAGCAAATAGAGCAGAACTAACATAGCCAAAAATCTTTTCCAAGCAAATATAGACAACCCAGAGGAAAATATTTTCTGGGACATTTTTCCTCTCTGTATACTATAACCTTTTTAAGTTCTTAACAAACTTAAGTGTAGTAGAATGTGGTGGAAAAATCCTGTTTTGATTGTTTGGTTGGAAAAAAATAAGACATATTTGTTTCTCCCTTCAAAGAAAGAATAAAATAGAAACAATCAATTTTAATAATTTGAGAGGATATTACTTTTTTTTTCTTTAAAATTTCTTCCTTGTAAGTAAAACACATGGGGTTTCATAGTTTTACTTGTAAGTAAAACACACGGAGTTTGATAATTATACAATTCCTTGAAGAAAATCAAAGAAAACCTTGAGTTATATAAGACACTTATACTGGTATTATATGCTCTAATGTAAAATCTCAGTGTACATTATCTCAGTTATAATTAAGAAGTATAACCCAGAATACAGTTTGTAATTTCCAAGATGACTGTCAATACAAGTATTTAAAACATAGATTGATCTTTGTAAAAAATTTTCTTAAAATTAAAATGATTAGCGGGGATATCCCCCATGTATTCTAAATCCCCCATTTGGCCTAGGTAATTTTTCTTATTCTTCCACAATACATGGCATTCTTTCTATGAATGACATCAGTTTGGAAATACCCCATGGTTTTCTGAGTTATAAATGGGTATCTCAGTATGAACTCCTGATGATATTATGATTCATACTTTCACTTCTGTTTTTTTTTTACACTATCATTTTGAAAAAATGAAAATGAAACTGTGTCTCACTGGCCAATAGTTCACAAGGGAGAAAAGAAAGTAAGGTTGAATGAAATGACTTACAAAATATTTAAGACTTATTGTCTGAAACATTTAAAAAATTATTTCTTAAGGAAAAGCAATGCAACTGCGACAAAACTGCTCTTAGAGAGTTACTGTGGGACTTAGTGACTATTGTCAGATTTCTGCTTCACATGAAAGCATTGACTATGATTTTTTCTTTCAGTTAATTATTATTTATGACTCTTTAAAAAACTCTTTTTCTTAGTGGAACTAGGTTATGAACCCTAGCATTCTAACTCCAGAATGTTTTTTTAATCATTACACTAGAGTAGCAATTTGATGGTGTAGAGAGATAACATGAGAGAATAAAGGAAGGGGAAGAGAGGGCAAGGGAGAGGGAAAAAGAGGGAGAAATGTGGAAAGTCACAGTATGACTACAGGTTTGAGAATCTTTATTCATATTGCAAGTTTCTTTAGGATAGAGGTCACACCTGCTCAGTGCTGTGTTCCCTGTACTTTAGGCAGTTACTGGCTCATAGCAGCACTCAACAAATATTTATTGAATAAATGAGTACAGTAGTTTAAAAGCTAATTCTGTACCTCATGGTTTTCTTGGAAAACCACAAGAAAAAAATTTTGTCTGTGGTGTGGTTTCATCAATCTAGTAACTATGAATTATCAGGAATCATATGGATTTCTCTTATGATATCCTTAAAGCAGAAATACTTAGTATCATGAGGGATGAAGTCTAAGGCTAGATGCCTTATAGCTTATTTTTCTTTATTTAACTGAACTAGTAGAATACAAATTTTGCCAGGAATTATAAACCCTTTTTAAAGATTAATGTCATTTAAAAAATTGTTAGTTATTTTAAAAATCTTTCAATTGAAAATACATTTAACTTCTTGGGCTGTTTGTTACCAATTGACCATTCCTACCAAAGAATTATGTCTTGTGGATTAACATGTGTTTTTCTATTAATAAGCTAATTCTTCACCATTGAATCTCTTCCTCCTAGGCCAATTTTTTTGCCCAAAAATCCTGCTTTGATACTTATATTTCAAATTTACCAACTTTGTTAGGTTAAGGCATTGAAGAATGTTCCTATCTAGGAGAGGATATTACCTTCTGTTTTTAGCCATCATTAACATCTTAAGATGGAATAATCTAACAGACCAGTTAGCTGGGGGTTACCCTTTTTGGGTTTTTAAGAACAGAGAAGGGTATGAGTACAGAAGTGGTGAGGAGTTAAAAAGACTGCATATGTGCAGTGGCATATGAGATGTGTGAAGAATGTTTAGCAGAAAGTATAAAAGTTATTTTTCCAAAAATTGTTAGAAGCTTCCCCAAAATACCATTTAAAGATATTAGACATCTCAATGTCAGTTACACCAAGAACCTGGTCTGAAAATGAAATTGAGAATGTGTTGAGAATAATAATGATTTCAATAAAATCCTTATTGTTTTAAGTAACTACACTTTGTGATAGTTTGTTGGGCCCCAATAGATTACCAGAATGAAATTGTTGTAAGGATTAAATGGATGGTAATGACAAGAAAGTCAAACAGTGAGATTTTCTTTGAAAACTTAAGGAAATTAAGAGCGGACATATGGAAATAATATTATAGCTCATAAGTCAAAATAGATTATAAACAAGTAAGATTTGACTTGTAACTTGGTAAACTTTTTAAAAGAAATAATTTGTTAAGCAGAAGGGGAGTTCATCCAGCTAGCATATGAAAGAAGAAAACAAGGGTAAGATTAACATTTAAACGGAGAGACTGAGTAAAGCAGATTGCCCTACACCATGTGGGTAGGACTCTTCCAATCATTTAAAGGCCTGAATAGAACAAAGGCTGACCTTCCCATCAGTAAGAGGGAACTTTTCCAGCCCAAGTGTCTTTGAGATGGGACACTGGGCTTTTTCCTGCTTTTGGATTTTAAGGAAAATGTTGGCTGTTCCTGGGTCTCAAGTCTGCCAGTCTTGGGACTGGAACTACCCTATTGGCTCTCCTGAGTCTCTAGCTTGCTGACTACATACTTAGGGACTTGTCAGCCCTGATAATCATGTGATCTAGTTCCATATAGTAGATCTTATCTCTATATCTCCTTATCTTCTATTGTTCTCTTCCTCTGGAGAACGCTGACTAATATATTGTAAGTCAGATAATGGCATACTACCATAAAATTTTATTTTTGCAAATGAACTTGGATTTTTAATGTACTCATGGCAGGGCAAAATATTTTCACATAAACTATAATTTGTGTGTGTGTGTGTGTGTGTGTGTGTGTGTGTGTGTGTGTGTGAGAAAGACCCAGGGTGAATGTGTTCCCTAATTTTTTTTTCTTAATGAGGATATGTCCCATCTCATTAGCACTTGTCAAATTTATCCTCAGTAACTGAATTTAAAAATTTGGTGTACTCTTATGTCAGAGATGTCTGTGGTACATCTCGCCTGGTTTGTTTTATTTGTGATGCCTCTGCATTTCCTTTCTCTTAACAGGCGCTTCCCTCAAATCCCCAGACTAAACCTTGACTCATCTCTCCACTGGACCACCCACTACAATGTCAGTAGCTCCACAACTTGCAAGTTTTGCCAAAGTGTTTTAAAGGAAAATATAAATCACAAGTAGATATACTCCACTGTAGAACATAAGACCACTCATTAATTCCACAACCATTTACTGAGCACCTACCAGGGTATCAGCCCAAAGAAATAAAGATGAAACAAGCAGATATAAATATCATTAATATATATTAAATTTGATATATCTAATTTATGTATATAATAAGATATATACATACACACATGTGTGTGCATACCAACATATATACACATAGATATACAATATTGCAAGTAGATATACTCCACTGTTGTAACATAAGAACACTCATTAATTCAACAATCATTTACTGAGCACCTACCAGGGTATCAGCCCAAAGAAACAAGGACGAAACAAGCATTGACTCTTTTCTTGAAGAAGGAAGGTAGGAAAACAGATATGAAGACTAAGAGGGAATGAAAAGCATCTAATGTTTACTGAGCATCTACATTTTGTCAAGAACTCTGCCAAGGGATATCCAATGAATCTTCATAACAGCTCTTCAAGGCAGGTAATACTATCCCTCATTTCTGAGTGAGGAAGCTGAGGCTCAGGGAGATTCTCCAATTAGGAGTCTAGAAATGATAGCTAGCATTCACTGAGCCTCAATGACAGGATGGAGTTCAAACCCTGGTCTGTGTAGCTTCTTACCTCTTCCCTTTTCCATTTTACCTTGTTGCTCTGCTTGAGGCCCTCGCTGTCCAATATGATGGCCACTAGCTACATGTAGTTATTAAGTACTTGAAGGGTGGCCAGTACAAACTGAGATGTGCTGTAAGTACAAAATACAAACCAGATTTCAAAGACTTAGTATGAAAAAGAGTATAAAATATCCCTTTAGTAATTTTTATGTTGATTACATGTAGAAATGACAACATTCTGGATATGATGGTTTATTAGGGTTCTCCGGAGAAATTGAATGAATAGGATATTTTAATATATATTAAATTTAATATATCTAATTTATATATATAATAAGATACATACATACACGTGTGTGCATACCAACATATATACAGAGAGAGAGAGCGAGAAAGTGAGAGAGAGGAGAAAGGGATTTAATTTAAGAAACTGGCTCATATGATTATATGATTATGGAGGCTGGCAATTCTGAAATTTGTAGAGTAGGTCAGCAGGCTGGAGATTCAACTAAGAGTTGATGCTGTGGTTTGATTTCAAAATCCACGGGGTAGATTAGGCAGTATGGTAACTCAGGTAGTGATATAGACTGAATTGTGTCTCCCCACAAATTTATATGTTGAAGTTCTAACCCCCAGTGTGAAAGTGTTTGTAGATAGAGACTTTAAAGAGGTAATTAACGGAAGCCCTTTGGGACCCCCCTCCCCCCCCTCAATGAATTCCGGCTTTCTTAAAAAAAAAAAAGAGGTAATTAAGATTAGATGAGATTGTAAGGGTGGGGTCCTAATCCAATATGACACCAAGGATGTGCCTGCACAGAAATAAGGCCTTGTGAGGGCACAGTGAGAAAGTGGTATTTGCAAGTCAAAATAAAGAGGCCTCAGGAGAAACCAAACCTGCCAACACCTTGACCTTGAACTTCTGGCCTCCAAGAGAAACCAAATCTGCCAATGCATTGACCTTGAACTTAAAGCCTCAAAAGCTGTAAGAAAACATATTTCTGTTGTTTATACCAGCCGGTCTGTGATGTTTTATAATGGGATCCCTAGAAAACTAACACTGGTGAGGTTTCAATGTTATCTGTCTTAGTTCTTAAGACCCTTAACTGATTGGATGAGGCCCACCCACAATATGGAAGGTAATCTGCTCTACTTAAAGTCTACTGATTTAAATATTAAAAAATTTTTTTTTATTTTAAAGATGTGGGGTACAATTCATGGTTAAGTATACAAATGTTTATTATGCGGGTACTCTTGTTGATGAGGTGTGCTCCCCCCACCCCGGCAGAATCCCACTGCTGCCAAGCCCGCCAACCTGTCCCCCACACCCGCAATTTCCCACTACTGGCAATCCTTTTCTTATAGTATTATGATAATTGTTCAAAGTCCACTTATGAGTGAGAAGAAGTGATACTCAGTTCTTTGTTTCTGTGATAGATCACTCAGTATTATAGACTCTGAGTCCATCCAAGTTGCTGTGACGTTCATAATTTTATCCTTCTTTATGGCTGCATAATATTCCATCATGTATATGTACCACATTTTCTTTATCTAGTCCTTTTTCAATAGGCAGCACTGTTGGGTCCGTGTTTTTGCTGTTGTGAATAATGTTGCAATAAACATGCATGTGCAGGTATCTTTTTCATAGAATGACTTGAGTTCCAAGGGAACTGAACACGCGGTATTCAGTTCTTTGTTTCTGTGACAGTTCACTTAGTATGATGATCTCCAGCTGCATCCATGTTGCTGCGAGGGCCATGATTTTGTTCTTCTTTATGTGTATATGTACCACATTTTCTTTATCCAGTCCACTTTCGATGGGCATAAGCATTGTTCCCATGTTTTTGCTATTGGTAATAGTGCTTCAGTGAACATACGTGTACAGGTATCTCTTTTGTAGAGTGATTTATGTTCCTCTGGGTATATACTCAGAAGAGGGATTGCTGGATCATATGGAAGCTCAATTTTTAGTTCTTTAAGAAATTGCTCCACTGCTTTGTGCAAAGGCTGAGCTAGCTTGCCTTTTTGCCACAGCCTCGCCAGCACCTGTTGTTTTTTGACTTTTAATGGTAGTCATCCTTACCTGTGTTAGGTGGTATCTCATTGCAGTTTTGATTTGCATTTCTCTGATGATTAGTAAGACTGAGCATTTTTTTCATGTGTTTTTGGCTGCCTGAATGTCTTCTTTAGAGAAGGACCTGTTCTCTCTACTTGTCCTTCCCTCTCACAGCTCCTGTTCTCAAGGCACTATTCTCTTTCAGAGCATTTACCATAATGGGATTTATTATATAAGCTTTTATTATCAGCTGTGCCTCCCCCCCCCCACCCCCCAGGTCATAAAAGCCAAGAAGTCTCAAAGGGTCAGTGTCTTTCTTTTCTTTCACCATTGTATCTCTGCCTTGTACAGTCCTGAAATATAACAGAAGATCAAAAGTAAAGGCATCAGTACTCAATGCTAACCCTACCTCAGAAGTAATTTCCTTGATCAATTTACATGTGTGACTGGAGAGGTTCATCTGATTTATCAACATGTCCAAGATTGCAAAACTAGTAAATGGAAAAACTTGGAACTGAAACCAGGTCATGTTTTCTAAATTTTTTTTTTTTTTTTTACTGTTCCACATGACATTTTAGAACTCCCTCTTTCTTAAGCTTGGGGGGATAACAAGTACCACTCCTACCTTTATCCTCTCTTTTTCTTTGTTACTGGATTATACTGGAAATTTGGGCCTTCAGTGATTGTATTTGCTTACAAGCATGCAATTTTTTTTTAAAGAAGAATAAACTGAATAGCTTCTAGTGAAATGTAATTAAGAGAAAATAACTTCTGATGATTTCATAAACAGGGATATTTTTGATTAAGTGGAAAAAAATATAGACTTTGACAATTGAAAATAATCTTCATTAGTGAATAGAAAGATTATTCTAGATGTGCTGCAAAGTAAATATATTGAGAAGAAGTGAAAGGCAAGATGGTTTAATTCAAGTACATAAATAAATACATTGACAAAATTTTAGTGTCTCCATTGGTAGAGATTAAGATGACTGGCCTAGTTATACATTTTTATTTAGTTGGACCTTATACAACTGCTGTGATTTGACCATTTTAAAGCACAAAACAGCATTTTCTTATGATTCAATCCCTCATAAAAGGCTATTTCCCTAACTTTCTTCTTTGTCCCAGGAAACACTTTATTTCCCATCATTCCATTGTAAAGAGGCTGACTTGGGTTGGTTTTTGCTGACTAGAGTGTTGGCTCTTTCTTTCCTATGTCTATATGTGTGTCCATCTTCCACCTAAAAACTATAGACTAGTTAGAGGAAATCAGCTGTTTGAACAAAAGTAATGAGGCCTCATGAACTAAAATAATGGAGAAGTTCATGGAACTTCAAGGGTCAACTATATGTATAACTACCTTTTAGAGAAATTGGCCTGAATCAGTATCTCCCTGCAAACTTAGATAAGACTCAGTGGCATTTACTTGAGTGCAAACAATGGGCATAATAAATTGGACCAGATATCAGGAGGTGATGTCTACCAGTGAGAAGGAGATGAGAAATTATATTGACCAAAAGAGATTACCTTGGTTTCTGAATTTCCAGTTCCCAGATTGTCTCTAAGAGGCCCTGCTGTGCTTTGCTTTTCACCTCTGACTATCCATGAAATTCCCTCTTATAGTCTTCCAATAAAAATCTTTTGTTTTCTTACCAGTGAAGAATCCCTGACCAAGACAAGAATTAAATGAGATCATGTATACGAGGGTTTTTTCTTCTTTTTTTGTAAACTATAAAAATAAATATAAGGAGAAGTGATTTAAAAGTTCTTTCTCTTGTGAAACGTGACTTTCAGAATGGAAATGTATTTTGTGTTGGCCAGTTGAACCG
Source organism: Tarsius wallacei (assembly GCA_963574415.1). NCBI lineage: Eukaryota > Metazoa > Chordata > Mammalia > Primates > Tarsiidae > Tarsius > Tarsius wallacei. The sequence goes on along the minus strand of CAUYQG010050536.1, from coordinate 9,839 downwards.
GCTATGGAAAAACAGTAGCAAGCAAGAGTAGATGAGGTATGAAATATATGTTATTACATGGGTCTTATCTTAGACAAGCAGCACAAACACACAAACAAACTTCATTCATTTGCAATACAGAGGCATTTAGAAGTCATTCATCTGAATTTTCCCTTTTCCTTTCAGAAGGGATTAATCTGGGAGTCTGCTGTTTATGGACCTCTGGCCATACTTCAAAATGTAGTTGTGTAGCTATAAAACCATTTGGCCTAAACCTCAAGTCTCATTCCCTATGAAAAGGCTCCAGCTCTTAGCTGTATGAACAAGTGTTTTTAGAAAAATTTTCTGCTAGAGCATGGATTACACACTGGAGATTACAAATGCATTTATCTTATTTTTCGCAAGCTGCTTCATTGACCTTGGCAAAGATTGAGCTGAATGTAAGTGGTAAAGATCCGAAATAAAAAGATGCATCTTCCTTTTAAAAAATTTTTGAGTAACAGCTTTTCATAGCTCTCTAATATCTTGCATTTCCTTTTCTATGGATGAGGAGATCCGGAATTGACCTACACTTCCTTTTGTAGTGTTTATTCAGTATTTACAGCAGATATCTTCATTTTTTAAATTTAAATTTTTCTTTTAAAGTTGCAGGGTACAAGTGAGAGTTTGCAATATAAGTAGGCTGCATACTGGTGAAGTTGGGCTTCTAACTGGCCCTCTCTTCCCCTGGAGTAGACCAGGTACCCATTGTGTTGCCACATGCTCCCCTCTCTCCCTCCCCTGGACCTGAGACTGCCCATCCATCTCTTGTGCTAATGTGACTAGTGTTCAGGACCTGCTTATGAGTGAGAACATGTGGTATTCCATTCTTTGTTTCTGAGATAGTATCATCTTTTTCATGCCTTAGTGCCATATGTCAGTAGGGTCCAGAGCCATTCTAGAACATCACCAAGGATAAAAGATGAGCATAGGGAGGTCATCCAGAGTCTGTAAGAAGCCAATATCCCTGGCTTAGAGTTTCAAGGACAAGATCTTAGAACTGGAAGCAAACATCGCATTTGAAGGATTGTGTTTCTTATCCCTGTCAAGTAACATGTTGTGTACATGGAATATAAATTTTTATGGTGATTGGGGAGGGACTGAATGAGAAAGGAACTGTTTGTTATGAAATAAAAGCACAAGACTCCATCAAAGTATATTTCTTAGAGCTGAGCTTGAGACTTTGCATAGCCTTGCACATTTTCCCAATGTTTGCAGTCATTCAATCCATCTAGAATCAGTGAAGTGCATTAAGATTCAGAAGACTCTGCTGTCTCTCTATCTGCTTTCTGTTGCCTCATGACTTCTTTAGGCTCTCCTTTCAACAAGGGACACTAATAGCAAATGTATGCACCTTTTACATACCTACTGTGTAGCAGTTAGGTGGCTACATGCTGGGCAAAATGGGGTAAAACAACGCCATTTTAATAAGTTTCAAACACTATGTTAAGACCTCACAATGTAATATTTCATTTTAGTCATTTAAAAAAATCCCTAAACTTGAGGCATGATTGAGTATACATTACAGATACAGAGGCAGGAGTTCCAAGAGGTGAGCTTGCTTGATTCTTCCTATACACACACCATTTATTCAGTAAATGAAGCTTCAGGATTCATATCCAATTTTATTTCGTTCCAAATCTGATGCTCTAAATGAACATACTCTTCTACTCCCAGGTACCATTTTTTTTTGCCTCTAAGGAGCTAAAATTCTAGCAATATTGGTAAACCTGTTAGTAATCAATCAAGGAATTTATGCTGGAGGAAGGCATTAGACACTAAGAGAATATGGGGGAGGAACTTTAGCTGGACTGACAGGAAGAGACACAGTGTCCTAAAGAAGGTGATTGTGGTAAGTAACAGCCAACAGTGATGGAAGGAAATAGTATTTCAGGTATTGGGAAGGGCATGTGCACATACTGAGGACAATATATTATTTTTGTAAAATTGGGATACAGAATAGAAATTGGAGTAGACCAGGATGAGAAGAGAGAGGTAGGTAGAGGCTTTGCATGGCATCATTTGTAGCTTGAAGGACTGGATTTTTTTTTTTCTGTAAACCAATGGGAAGACATTGAGGTTTTCAGGAATAAGAGTCATTTGATCATATCTGAATTTTTGAAATATCACTTTGGAGGCTGTGCAGAGATTAGATGTGAAGTGACTAAGACCGGCAACAGGGAAACCAAAATTTGCTGTTGAAAAGGAGTCTGTGCAAGTAGGGATGAATCGTGAAATAAGAGTGATCTTGTGGATGAAAAGGAAGAGAAGACATGAAAGGAATTTTGGAACAGAATTTACTGAATTTGGTGATTGAATCGAATTTGAAGAGATGAATAAAGAAGAAAAAATTTCAAAGATTATTGCTAATTTTCTGTCTTTACTGAGTATTTCATCCACAGAGTGACTACATAGGAGGCACAGCTTGTTGGAAAAATGATGGGGTACCTATACAGGATACCCAGACAGGGAGCTTTAGAGTTTTACAGATGGAACTGGAGCTCTGTAGAGACGTTCAAGCCAAAGATAAGTTGCTAAAACTCATCAGCATAGAGATAGCAGTTCAAGTCATTAGAGAGGGTGAAATCTTTTAGGAACAGTGTGAGGAAAAGGAAAGAAGATGATGAGTAGACAAAGTTCCAACATTTAAATAATAGGTAGGGGAAGAGGAACTTGTGAAAAGTAGAGAGTGGAATAAATCAGGTAGGTAGAAGGTAATCCAGGAATGGCTACAGTCAAGACAAAGGGAGGTAAGAAATTCCAGGAGAGTCATGTGAGGAACAGCTTCAGATTCTATAGAGCAGTGAAAAAGACTGAAAAGAATCCTTTGACTTCAGCAACAGAATGATGATTGAGGTAACATTTCTCCTCAGTTTTATGACATTTGTTCCTCAAGCTCTTCTTGGGAATGGGGCTTTGTGTGGTTAGTGATGGAAGACTTGGGAGAGAGTAGTAAGTTCAGGGTGTACACACCCTCCCACACTCACGAAGAGATGTCTTGGTAGAAGAGGATTTTTTTCTCCTTCAAGTAAAATTATCTCATAAACCTTGTATGATTTCTCTCTCCATTGGTGTACCCCACCCAAGGAAATCAAAGGATTTCTTCTCATCAGAAGGATATTGCCACAGGAATAAGAATTTATCCCTTTTATCCTCCAGAGCCCCTACTTGGCATAATCTATGCAGCAAACATTGGATAAAGAATCTACATTTTTAGTATCAAAAGTTGTGAGGTTCCTAATTATGTGAGTTTATAGATTGGTTTTAAGAAGATAACTTGTACGAGTCAAACCAAGTTAGCATTGTGTTTTTAGACTTGTGACACTGTGCAATATCTTTGAAGTAGGAACTTTCATTGGATCAGCTTGAAGTAAGGGAGTCTGTGTTTTGATACTGTCTCATACTTTCTAGGCGATCTTGGGCAATTTACTTACGTTCTTTTAGTTTCAATTTCTTCATAGGTGAAGTGAAAATAATGATGTCTATAAGGTTTTTGTAAGTATTTAAGGAGATAATGTACATTAAGCATTTAGAACAGTTCTTTGCATATAATCAGTGCTAAATAAATGTTTACTACCATTATTTTTATTCTTATCTCTAAAGTCAACATTCTTTCTCACCCTTGACTGTGGCCTTTCAGACATTGCTCCCGTATCTTGCCATACCTACACTTCTTAGAGTCCTTAGTCTTTCCCTTTTAAAATCTTTCTTATCATTTGTACCCAGAGGCCACTGACCTAAAAAAAAATCAACATTTTTTTCTTTGGCTCCTACTTAATGAACTGTGAATTTATTTTCTTGTATGTTTTTCATTACCATTTCTTTCAGTAAGTAGTCTACTTGTGCTCTCATTGTTTCATTTTGTTTTGTTTGCAAACTTCACAATTGAACCTTAGCCTGCTGTAACTTAGACTCTTGAAATTGGTCATTGGTGATATATTTCTAGTGAAAGTCAATGCCCTTTTAAAATTATCTACCTCTTGGTGTAGTCAGTTGCAAGGGATTCTGTTGAGAACCCCATCTTTGAACAGCCCCTTTCTCTTCTTTTTTGTGTCACACAACATCAATCTTTTCTTCACTGGTACGTTTTTTCCTTCTTGCATCCTAGTCATTGGAGTTTCTCAAGGATTAGGGCTTAGCTTTCTCTTCTCTTTTTTAGACTAATTTCTTCACAGAGTTTTATCTACTTGAGAGTGAAAACCTTGATAATGAAAACATCTACATCTGTGCTCTGAGTTTTTAACTACTCAACCTCTATTATCTCCAACAGGGGACCCCTAGAATTTCTCCCATTTTCTCATTTTCTTCAGTAGATAAGTTCAACTCTCACCCCTTTTCTTGAGATTTGCTATTTTTCATCCAACAATCATCTCCCTTTTTAATATTTCTTTTAAACTATACCATTCAGCTTAACATCTGCCTTAACTGTATGAAAACCCTATTCTCCAGTAGCTTCCATGCACTTTGAAAACATCATTCACATTTATATTTCTTGCATGAAACTCAAATACTTTACAATTAATGACTATCCACTTTAAAAAAAGTCAGTGTTGTAGATGAAAACAAAACATAGGTAAACATCAGAGTAGAAACACTACTACATCCTAGAATGGTGTAATATTTACTTGGGAATTTGTGTTTATTGTCAGGCTAAAGTTTATTTAATAATATTAATAGACATAATTAGAATATGAGATTTAAGTATATTAAATACTGAGAGACATTTTTTGGTTAGTTATTTGGCATTTGAACTTAATCTCATTTAATATGTTTCTTCATAACTCTGGTTAAGAAATGAACAGGAAATTTGTAATGGAGTTATTAAATGGGATATTTAGCAAACATTTTATGACTCACAATTTGAAGAATGTTGTTAATTCCGAATATAATTATTTTCAATAAGATCCAGTACAATCTGGTTTGTGTAGTTAATTAGAAAAAGAAATCCTGGGTGGTGAATTCTATGTTGAAGAAATGTCTTGCCTTGTGTGGTATTGAGTAAAACTTTCTCAAACTTTCATGTTTTTTATTTGAAGATATGCAAACTCAATCTCCAATAAATGGTAGATTCAGTAAAAATCAAACAAAAAAATCTCGTTGGTACAGATACACACAAAAAAGAAGCAACTGTTCATAGACTGGAACAAAAGGACTTGGTTTCTCTTTTCCCTGTCCTAGATGACAGCCCAGTCTCAGAAAGTACCTAGACTTGTTTTGTGTATTCTCTGGTTGAGAAATAACTAAAATTCTATTCTGGATAAGGGCACTTAGGAGGTCTTCTGGTGGTGGTCAAATAATAATTATGATACTATTTGGGGCTGTAAGTCAGAATATTGAAAGGCCAATTTGAATTATTTTCAGCAGCTGAGTCACTACAGTGCCCCTGCAAATGATTTTTATTTTTGTAATTCTATTTCTCTATCACGATTCAAAGGGGGATTTTGATCAGGAATCATAATAAATTATTTAATGATGAGAATAATGCAAAGTCATAAAAAGAGAAATGTTGAAAACTAATAAGGTATAGCAGAAATTTTGTTAGGAGAGAGATGAGTGTTAGATGTGGCTTAGTTACAGCTGAGACAAGTCATCATTATCAGTATTTTATTTCTGCCTATCCAAAATAAATATGTCTCTGAGATGGCACATCTCTGGCTCTAGGTATCAGCTTTATTTGAAGTGTTGTTACTGTGTTTTCATGTCTTCACTCCCTCATTCTGTCAAAGAGATATGTGTTAAACACCAACTATGTGACAAGGTACCAATGATTGGTGTTACCACTAAAGCATGTGATGAAGTTATAGCCCTGACTCTTGCTAAGTTCTTCTCATTAATCTTTACCTAGGCCTTATTCCCAGTGAAAGTCATTTGTAAGACTCACAGGATGTGAATTTTGTACCTGGGGGATTGTGAGATCCATGGAGATTGAAGTAGTGGGAAAATATGTTTCTGACTTTTGAACTCTTCATATTTCCTTTGTTGCTTCTGTACTGAAAACATCAATGAATTCAGGTGAAAGAGGTAGAATTTGGAAAGTCAATAGCTCAAGTTCCTCTTGAAACAGGGGAAGATGGCCACTGTGAGTTATAACATTATGCTTAATGATGCTGTGATATATGTTTAGGTGGTAACTGAAACTTAGAAGGTGGGAGATTCAAAAGAAAGTAAGCATAAGTTTCTTTTAATATTTTCCCATACAGTAATGAATTTATGGGAATGAATGTATTGCACCTTTCAATTCACAAAGGTAGTCTCTAAATAATTACAGAAGTGGGCTTATAAATAGGTTCATTCATTCCAAGAAGATATTTTTGTTCTAGTTATACTTTTTTCAATATTCTGTCTCCTTTCTTCCTTTGTCCTTTTTATTTTCACTCTGTGTATTTTCAAAGATCTATTCATTTTCCTTATAAAAATTAAAAATCATAGAGGTTTATAAGTTACACAAAAATAAACAATGGAATGATGTTTTCTTGTATAGTTTGGTTTATAAAAATTTAGATGAAAATGATTGAAAATAAATAGATTCCATTAAGGTAGGGATAGAAAGATCAGAAGGAAAGAGGATTTGCTTAGCATTTTCATATGACACTTAAAGTTCAAGTTATTCCCACAGGGACTTGTCAGTTCTAAAGGACATTTTCTACATAGAGGTAAAATTCACTACTGCAGAAGTGTTAACTTCCTAGGGTGTGTCTGCAGTCAATACCAGCTCTTCCAGTCTTCTCCAACCCTGTATAAGTTACAATCAGAGAGAAATTTGTTCACTTAAAGTCTTGTCACTTTAGTGATTTTCTAACTGGTAATGAGAGAACCCAAAAGATTTTGGAAAAAGTGTTAGATATTCCTGGTAACTACATATTTTTTGTATGTCATTTGGACATGAGGAATTGGCATTATAATAGGTATAAATATGAAACAGTTTTCTGGAAATTGGAATTCGATTTTGGGTCAAAAATAAGATAATACTCCTGATTTTCTCCAGAAATTCCACGATAAAAGGTATGTTGAATATAAATGAAGAGAAAGACTGCAAATATTGCTTTTTCCTAACAAGTATCCTTAGTATGAGTATAGTGAAGGTAAAATTTGAGTAATGAAGAGTACAAAATTGAAATGTGCTTTAGTTTTCTGTGTGTTTAAAATAGGGTGTACTATGGATAGTCATCTAGAAATTTACTTAAAATTTCCACTGATTTTGTTATGTAGAAACAGATACTATCATATTCTTTTTCTAAAATGTGAAAAAGGGAAGTGACAAAAAACAATTGTTTCATAGTTCATTGATTATAGGACTCGAAAAAGAAGATTGTGTGTGTGTGCTATGTGTGTATGTAAGAACATATGTGGGAGGAAGTGTTTGAGGAAAAAGGACAGTTTTGGGTAAATAAACAGTGTTTATATTAAAACATAAAAATGAATTTAATAAAACAAAAAGTAGAAAAATGGCTATAAGTGAATAAAGAAGAAATTGGTGAAACAGATTATTTTCCACAATCATTTAAAAATTCCATAGCTATGTTTTTATTTCCTAAACTCTAAGCTATGTGATTACGTATAACTGATATGAATAGGTTTTGATCACAAACTCTAAATTCAAACAATTTATTTATACTTGATTTTTGTGTTTATTTAGTCTATCAAGATGATTACTGTTGATTAAAAAGATATATGAAAATTAATGTAATTATTTGAAATAATTAGATCAATGAATTAGACCAGAATAATTCTCTAAAATGTTTTAAATTTGTTTAAATTACACCTCCTCAAACATTTTTATTCCAGTTGTACTTTTCTTGAAATTATACCTCCTTATTTTCTCTTTCTTTGTCATTTTAATTTAAATAATGAAAAATAGACTGGTTAAAGGGACAGTGTTGAGATAGTGCCAAATTTGAAACTATTCTCTTCACATTGGAATTTTTATGAATCATTTGTGTTCAAATAGAAAAATCAATTTCCCTTTCTTTAATTTTAAAATTGTTAGCTATTAGTGCATGAAACTGACCTCATTTCTGATGCTCACAGATTTATAACATATTAATAAACTCAGGCATCACTTTTCTTCCTTTCTGGTTCAGTTATCTCTAGAATACCAAAAACCATTTCATATTGACTGATTAGTCTTCCTAATTCTAGTATAGTTCTAGGTCTAGCATATGTTTTGAAGCTTCTAAATGTTTTCCACTGTACTACAGATAACAAATTTAATTGTGAGCCTCTTGATGTTTGGAATAAACATGTAGCACAATAGTTTACCAATAGTAGATAATCAATTTTTGTGGAAAGAATGGTCTTCCAATTGACTATTCGAAGTGAATTGGTTACCTTAAATTTACTTCATGAAAATAAAACTGTTTTCTATATTTATATAGTATTTTGCAATTCTTCTGCTGTAAGTCAGAATAAAATCCAGGCTTGTCAGTTGTAGATGTGTCTGGACCAGTTTCATCATCAATTCAACAAAAATGTTTTAAAAATTGTCCAAGGATTATTCCTCTTGATAAGTATATCATATATTAGTTTGTTTTCATATTAATAATTCACACATAAAAATTAAACTTTATCAAAGAATACAAAGTTAAAAGTGAAAATAAAACACTTAACCTTTCTGCACATGGCTGTGTTGAGTTGGAAATGCAGACAGGTTCAATTAACAGCCAAGACAGGTTCAATTAACAGCCAATGCCATGAGCATTGCCTCAAGAGTCCTGATTAGATGGACATACCACCACCTATCCCCACAAAACACTTGCAGGCACTAGGAACCACAAGCACATATTTCAGAGGAGGCTAATAACTTGGAGAGAAGCAACTAGGTTCTCATCCCCCCCCATTTCTATTTGTGATGAAATTTGTGATGAATAAAGTCTTAATATTTACAAATACTCCAATAATTTTAAGAAACCATTAAAAACATATACTTCTTGCACTATGAAAATACATGTCAAAAGAACAACTTTTCCTGGAACATAAATTCTCTACTGTTTCAGGGGAGATAAATTATTAGAGACATAGTATGAGACTGCATCTCTAAGACATCCTGGGTTTCATGTTTGCCCTTAATTTGTGAATATGTGTCTTATCTAAAAAGAAATGCCACTAATATTCTTGTAGATTATAGAATTTAAAGAGATCATAAAATCACTCGTTCATTAAATCGTTTACCAAATATTGAGAGTCTCCTAGGTTAATACTGGGGATAGAGTAGTAAGACAGCAATGGTCTGTCTTCATGGGATGAAACACGAAAAAGTTAATATACATAAAAGTTGTTATAAAGAAAAAGCTATTATCAGATCCAAAAGTTGGAGGTAACATTTTAGTTAGACAGCAGGAATAAGTTCAAGAGGTCAAGTGTATATCATATGACTATAGTTAATAACAACATATTGTATGCTTGCTAGATTTTAAGTGCTGTCACAACAAAAAATAAATATGTGAGGTAATACCTATGTTACTTTGTTTTAACTATTCTTCAATGTATACATAAAACATAATGTTGCAAACTATAAATATATACAATTTTAATGTGTTAATTAAAAAGATTGGAGAGAACAAATTAGGAAAACAGAAGCACATAGCATGGTGGAGTTTTTTTTCTACATTTTTTTCTATGTGTTTCCATGCACCTGTAATACCCCCTTCAGGCATTAAAGTCCCACTTTTCTTTCTTTCTTTTTTTTTTTTTTTTTTTGAGTTGGAGTCTCACTCTGTCGCTCAGACTGGAGTGCAGTGGCCGCTCCCGGCCACCGCAGCCTCAACCTGCTGGGCTCCGGCGATCCTTCCGCCTCAGCCTTCCAAGTAGCTGGAACTACAGGC
>CAUYQG010050534.1:0-13443 GCA_963574415.1 Tarsius wallacei | reverse complement strand
CTTAACCTGCTGGGCTCAAGCAACCCTTCCACCTCAACCTTCCAAGTAGCTGGAACTACAGGTGTGTGCCACCACATCCAGCTAACTTTTAAAATTTATTTTAGCTTCTTTTTTTTTTTTTGAGTTGGAGTCTCACTCTGTCAAGCAGGCTGGAGTGCAGTGGCACATTCACGGCCACCGCAGCCTCGACCTGCTGGGCTCCGGCGATCCTTCCGCCTCAGCCTTCCGAGCAGCTGGAACTACAGGCGTGTGCTACCACGCCCGGCTAATTTTTTGATTTATTGTAGAGGTGAGGTCTCGCCAAGTAGCCCAGGCGGGTCTCGAACCCGCAGGCTTGGGCAATCCACTCACCTCAGCCTCCCAAGGCGCGGGATTACAGGCTGAGCCACCGAGCCTGGCTAACATTCAGGTTTTAACACTAGAGTACCCAGTCTGCTCAAGGAACTAGAAAGGGGCATAAAGATGCCATGGAAACTATGGGGATCCTGGAAGAGGTTGGTCAGCTGCTTGGCTGGACCCTAACATCCAGGCTTTTCAACAGGGTGATATTCAAGTTTTTAGAAAGCCCCAATCACGAACGAATGCCAATGACATACAGGAGCTCGCAAGGGAAGTAAAGGAGAAGAGGAAATGGTGTGCTAATAAGTAGGAAAATAACACTTTAAGGAGCTACTCAAATATTTGTTGACTTACTGAATCATATGATAAATGTCAGGAGTGGCCGGGCTTGGTGGCTCAGCCTGTAATCCTGCGCCTTGGGAGGCTGAGGTGAGTGGATTGCCTGAGCCCACGGGTTCGAGACCCGCCTGGCAACTTGGTGAGACCTCATCTCTACAATAAATCAAAAAAATTAGCCGGGTGTGGTAGCGTGCACCTGTAACTCCAGCTACTTGGAAGGCTGAGGCGGAAGGATCGCCAGAGCCCCAGCAGGTCGAGGCTGCGGTGGCCGGGAGGGGCCACTGCACTCCAGTCTGGGCGACAGAGTGAGACTCCAACTCAAAAAAAAAAAAAAAAAAAAAAAAAGTCAGGAGTGTTAGGTTCCAAAAATACTTTATTTTCGAAAATTTTTTGTTTGTTTGTTTTTTCAATTTTGAGTTGAAGTCTCACTCTGTCTCCCACACTGGAGTACAGTGGCCGCTCCCAGCCACCGCAGCCTCGACCTGCTGGGCTCTTCTGCCTCAGCCTTCCAAGTAGCTGCAACTACAGGCGCGCACTACCACATCTGGCTAATTTTTTGATTTATTGTAGAGATGAGGTCTCACCAAGTTGCCCAGGCGGGTCTCAAATCCGCAGGCTCAGGCAATCCACTCACCTCAGCCTCCCAAGGCGCGGGATTACAGGCTGAGCCACCGAGTCCGGCTTATTTTCGAAAATTTGAAACCCTAAGCATGACATAAAATTTGAAATCTATAAAAGAAAAAGTTTGACAGATTTGACAGCACTCATTTTCTCTTAAAAGACTCTCCACAGACAAACTTAAAAACAAATGGCAGGAGAAGAAACTTTCACAAACATGCAGGGAAAGGTTTAATATCTACTATATTCTTTCTTTTTTTTCTGAGTCGGAGTCTCACTCCATTGCCCAGGCTGGAGTGCAGTGGCACGCTCACGGCCGCTGCAGCCTCAAGCAGCTGATCTCTGGTGATGAACCTTCCACTTCAGCCTTCTAAGTAGCTAGAACTACAGAAGCGTGCCACCATGCCTGGCTAATTTTTTGACTTACTGTAGAGATGAGGTCTTGCCAACCTGCCCAGGCTGGTCTCAAACCCCTGGACTCAGGCAATCTTCTCGCCTCCACCTCCCAAAATGCTGGGATTACAGGCAGAGCCACCACGCCCGGCTGATACCTATTATTTTCAAAACTACTATAAAACAATAAGAAAATATGAATTTGTATATAGACAATTCAAAGAAACGCAAAGAGCCAATAAATATAAGAAAAGCTACTTGACCTCACTCATGATTCAAGAAATGACCGTTAAATAATGAGATACTATTTTCTCACCTATGAGCTTTGCAAAAAAAGAATTAGAAGATTGATAATAACAAGAAGTAAAGAAATAGACACACTCACACTGTTGCCAGAACTCAAACAGATGAAACCTAGAGAGCAACTTCACCTAGTCATGCTATGTCTAGGCATCTCTTCTACAAAAGCACTAGCTTCAGGATGAAGGACCAAATAAATGTGGAGGTTAAATGGGGTGCGGCCTGTGAATGCAACAACTGAGAATTGGCCAACTATTCATCAACAGTGAGATGCTAACAAGTCATCATGTAGCCATCCATGGCAGTCCTGCAATAGACTAATACGTTTTGTTTTTTGAGTTAAGAGTCTCACTCTGTCACCCAGGCCTGAGTGCAGTGGCACGCTGCTCATGGCCACTGCAGCCTCGACCTGCTGGGCTCAGGCAGTAATTCTGTCTCAGCCTTCCAAGTAGCTGGAACTACAGGCACGTACCACCACGCCCAGCTAATTTTTGATTAATTGTAGAGATGAGGTCTCACCAAGTTGCCCAGGCTGGTCTTGAACCCCTGGACTCAGGCAACCCTCTCGCCTTGGCCTCCCAAAGTGCTGGGAGTATAGGTGTGAGCCACTGTGTCTGGCCAACTAATATGTATTGATTTGGAGAGACAATCAAGGTATATCACCTGAAAAACACAGGTCATAAAATGTTACACATAGTATTATCCCAAGAGGCTAGACTGGGAAGGTTCACACCAAAACTTAGCAGTGTTCCTCTGAGCACGTGTGTACTTGGAGGAGAAAACGTGTTTATAAAAAAGCATGGTAAGATTACGGATGACGTGTCCTTATTGTTTTCTGTGTTGTCCCTATTTCCTATAATGCTCTTGAGTTCTTTTGTAGTCACAAAGAATTCAGTTTAAAAAGATTTAATAATGAAACAGCTAGAAAACAGTAGTTTATTCTGAAGGGAATGAATGCACCATTGAGGGGAGACCTGCAGAGGTGATTCCCATACAATGCCACTGCCCCAAAAGAACATTTATCAAATAAGAAAAACATGTTGCTTTTATCAAAGACAACACAGACTGAGGTACTCTGGTATTCCTAGGACTCTCCATCCATAATCCTGGTACAGAACACACAATGTCTCTTGATCTGGTACTGACTCTAATATTAGGCCACTAAACATTGAAGCTGGGTCCTATTGCCTGTGGTCCTGCACAATGATAGAAACCTGTACTTCTAAATATTTCCTTCACAACACTTCCCACAGCAGGCCCCTCTTGAGTATACCCATTTCAGAAAAAAATGCACTTCCTCTAAAATATCTTCATGGTCGGCCTGACAAAGCCATTTATCCTCTGGGGACTGATGCCTTGGCCCGGCCAGCAATTCCACCCATGAAATAGAAGTGGGAGTGATTACCTGCATTTCTCTCTCCACACATGAAGGTCTGCAGTTAACCTGTGAAGTCCAGGGACTAAACCAAGATCTTGCGAGTAAAAAGACGAGAAACAGCTTTATCACAATGACATTTCTGCTTCTCCACTAGGCACCTGGTACTTGGCATGTGAGTCTCTTCCAGGCACTCTCCCATGCGATGCACGCACACAGGTGGGTCTACACTGAGCTGCGGGCACACCCAAGCCCTGCCCCCACTGCGAATAAAGACCAGGACACATGAGACTGCCTGGCTTTTAGGAACAGAGTCTACAATCTGTTTGACTATAGAGTTCACAGTCTAACAATTTTTGACCTACAGAAAGGCAGCTTTGACTGGGCGCGGTGGCTCAAGTCTGTAATCCCAGCACTTTGGGGGGCCAAGGTGAGAAGACTGCCTGAGTCCGGGAGTCTGAGACCAGCCTGGGCACTTCGGTGAGAACTCATCTCTACAGTAAATTAAAAAAAAAAATTAGCAAGGCATGGTGGTGCGCACCTGTAGTTCCAGTTACTTGGAAGGCTGAGACGGAAGGCTCGCTGGAGCCCAGCAGATCGAGGCTGCGGTGGCCATGAGTGTGCCACGGCCCTCCAGCCTGGGCGACAGAGTGAGCCTCCAACCCCCTCACCAAAAAAAAGAAAAAAGAAAGGCAGCCTCAGATGACTCAACTACACCAGGACAACAAGCAAAAACTAGGCATTCTGGGGCAAATAAGGATGTGCAGTCACCCAGCATCCAAGTCATCTCTAAATCCTTTCAACATCCACCCCCCCACACCAAAGTCCCTTTTCCCCACCCCATTTGAAGCATCTTGAGTCAGGTATTTGTCCTTTACTTCTCAAATGAGGCTGCGAGTGCCATGGTCTGTCTCCTTGCAAGCTTCAGTCTCTCTCCCCTCCAACCCACCCTACCAATAGCTCATAGACCTACCTTCCTAAAACTCATGTCTGGCCATGTCACTCCCTATTCAAGAAGGGTCAGTGGGTCCCAGAGCCTCTTGGATTAAGGCCACAATTTTTAGCCTGTAATTCAAGGCCACCGGGACTGGTCACCACTTCTGTCCCCCCTGCAATTGGAGTTCCATGGTATATTAACTTGCTCCAGCACCGGTCTGTTCACTCCAAATAAGCACAAGTCCTTTCCCATTGACTTGGTTCATAATGTGTGTGTGTGTATGTGTGTGTATGTGTGTGTGTATGTGTGCGCGTGCGTATGTGTGTGTATGTGTTTCAGTTGGTGTTTTACACTGTTGCTTAGACTGGAGTGCAGTGGTACAGTCACAGCTCACCGTAGCCTTGACCTCCTGAGCTCAGGCGATCCTTCCGCCTCAGCCTCCCATGATATATATTCTTTATAAAAACAAAAAATAAAATTCCCCTCACCCTACTCTGCAGTCCTGCTTCCTGTCCCACGCCCAACACTCTCCCCAGTCTCTGCCTTCCCCACCAGCCCCCTGGGCCCAGCAATGGATTCTATCCAGGCTCTCCTGCTTGACCACAATATAGTCCTGTCTCCAGACAATGTCTACTCCTTAGTTCCTCTGAGAAAGTCCCAGCTAAGCCAGCACAGACCCTCCAGCATTACCTGGTGTCCACCCACAGGGACAGCATTCAAGCTGGGCTTGGCTCCGCCTGTGCCAAGGGAACCAGCACTGCCACGTGCACCATCAGTCAGAGAGAATGACTCCATTTCCCCTGTGAACCTCAGACTTTCAAAGCCCTTCTGACATGGTTTCCTCAACCTTCCTCCCTCATCTTATCTTCTTGAGATCCTCTCCACCGGCCGGACTCTGGTGGCTCAGCCTGTAATCCCAGCACTTTGGGAGGCTGAGGGGAGTGGATTGTCTGAGCCCGAGGGTTCGAGACCCACCCAGGCAACTTGGTGAGACCTCGTTTCTACACTACATCAAAAATTAGTCGGGCGTGGTAGCGCATGCCTGTAGTCCTGGCTACTTGGAAGGCTGAGGCGGAAGGATCGCCAGAGACCAGCAGGTCGAGGCTGCGGTGGCTGGTAGCATGCCACTGCACTCCAGTCTGGGCGACAGAGTGAGAAAACAAACTAAAAAAAAAACAACAACAAAAACCCAGAAATCCTCTCCACCTCCCATGGCTGTTGTCACCCCCACCTCTGCATCCCTAGAATTACCTCTTCTCTTTCCCAACAGGCCAGTGCATGCTGGTGTGTCCCAGTGTCACTCGCATGCATATCTCAGCCAGACTGTGGCTCTATAAAGTAGACACTGTGTCTTAGCAGTAAATATGCTACTCAGTCAATCAAAACTGCTTAATAAAGATTTATTTAATTGTATTGTAAAACTCGTTTGGTCTACATATAGCTTACAAAATGGCTTTGAGCTCAATTGTAAGACAAGTTCCTAAACTTCTTGAGCAATTGCAGTGTTACTAGAATAGTCCCAAGATGACTTACCTCAACAAAAAAAAATATATTTAGACAGGTAAGTTCTGGTCTGCTAAAAATCATCACTTCAGGCCAGGCACAGTGGCTCAAGCCTGTAATCCCAGCACTTTGGGAAGCCGAGGTGAAAGGATTGCCTGAGCTTAGGGGTTCAAGACCAGCCTGGGCAACTTGGCGAGACCTCATCTCTAAAATAAAAGGAAAAAAAAATGATTTGGGCATAGTAGCACATGCCTGTAGTTCCAGCTACTTGGAAGGCTGAGGCAGAAGGATCAACTGAGCCCAGCAGGTTGAGGCTGTGGTGGCTGTGAGCATGCCACTGCACTCCAGCCTGGGCAACAGAATTAGACTCCAAATCAAAAAAACCAAAAAAACCATTACTTTGGAGCCGCAGAACGCAGCCTGTCTTTTTCCAGGCAATAAGCATGATGGGTTTGAAGACCCAAAGGCAAAAAGTTTCAGGTTCTGAATAAGTAGTCATCAAATGACAAGCCAGCGATCAGGGAAGGAGGGTAGACCTCTGATACAAGTCCCAAGCCTCTCAAGGTCTATAGGCAAACCCTTGACAGCTCATGAAGGTAGGACCTTCTACCTATTATACAAGGAAACCAGGACAGTATATCACAGACCCTGGTGAGACTGAAGTGGAAAAGGGAAGAAAACAGGAAATTGGAGACAGCACGACCTGGGACTGGCAAAAAAGTCATCAGCCAGGAAACTGATGTTCAATTCTAAAGCAAAGGAGAAACGACACACCGTTTTCTGCAAAAAAGGCTAGTGGTGTGGGTCAGAAAAGGACAAGAATGACGAGCCTCTCACATCCTGGACCACAGGCAAGGTCCAAGCAAAGGACTACCTCTCAGGATCAGAGTAAGTAATGCCCTCTAAAAATATAATATGTAACATTTCCTTCACAATAGAACTTGCTTGTATCTAACATTCTCCATCAAGAAGGTTAATCTTTATATTTACTTAAGAGCATATTTCACCTAGGAGTATATTTTAACAGCAGTGCTCACAGATTCATAGAGACATTACATTGCTTAAAATCAGTTATAACTCACAGGTATATTGCTCAAATTGCTTGCCTTAAACTTTATGGTACCAAGTGTAAACTGGCAATTGTGGCTTTGAGTTACAGGCTCCATGCTTAGTTGCCATGTGCTACGAATTCCAGTTAAATTATAACTTGTTGGTATCAAATATCTCAGAGTCCCACCAAAATTGATAATAAAATACCCACCAAGTACCAGCCTGGGTGTGAAGAAGATGCACAGCAAGGAAGGAGACTGCCCTCACTTCAAGTAGCTTACACACTCCAACTGAGTTTGGAAAACAGGTGCACATCAAAAGTGCAACAGTGTAGGGACTGGAGTGACTGGGAAAGGCTTCCAGAAATGGTAGGACTTAAACAGAAGGGAACAGAGAGCTTAGAAACAGAAACAAAATAATATAGACAGGTGAAATAACACAGACAAGGTACTAAGCTCTTCCTGGGAACGATGTGCTGACTCAAACACATGCTCTTAGAGCACAAGCAACCCAGGCACTGACGAGGTCAACCAAGCAGCCAGGGAAGGAACCTTCACCAGAGGAGAACCGTCCAGATGATGGAACCTCGGACCTGTGCAGCCCAGCCCCTGTTGTTCTGGATGAAAACCCCGAGGGTACCAAGGCCATCTGCTCCCCAAGCTCCTTCCTCAGCACTCAGCCCCCATCAAAGCCATGACCCTTAATACTCCCTGAATGAATCTGAGGGAGTGGTAACAGTGGCCTTTATTCGAACCATCCAAACGCAGCTACAAAATGGAATGACCCTCAGCAACCGCTGTTAGACTTCGAGCACATGTTGCCCATCTGGTTTCCATTTAAACCATCTTCTCCAACCACAGACTCAATTCACTTCCCAGTATGACTCAATCTGGAGTTTCTCAATGAAGTCTGAGGATGCACATTTCTGACCTAAGATACAACAACTCCATACTTACTGCTCAAAATAAAAACAACTGAATTTTTTTTTTTTTTTTTTTTTTTTTTTTTGAGTTGGAGTCTCTGTCACCCAGACTGGAGTGCAGTGGCCGCTCCCGGCCACAGCAGCCTCGACCAGCTGGGCTCCGGCGATCCTTTCACCTCAGCCTTCCAAGTAGCTGGAACTACAGGCACGTACTACCACGCCCAGCTGATTTGTGATTTATTGTAGAGATGAGGTCTCGCCAAGTTGCCCAGGTGAGTGTCTTGAACCCGCGGGCTCAGGCAATTCACTCACCTTGGCCTCCCAAAGCGCAGAATTACAGGCTGAGCCCCGAACCCGGCCTTTTTTTTTTTTTTGAGTCAGAGTCTCACTGTGTGGCCCAGGCTGGAGTGCAGTGGCTGGCTCATGGCCACCGCAGCCTCGACCTGCTGGGCTCAGGTGTTCCTTCTGCCTCAGCCTTCCAAGTAGCTGAAATTACAGACATGTGCTACTATGCCCGAATAATTTTTTTTTTTTTTCATAGAGATGAGGTCTCACCAAGTTTCCCAGGCTGGTCTCAAACCCGCGGGCTTTGGCAATCCTCTCACCTCGGCCTCCCAAAGTGCTGGGATTATAGGTGTGAACCACCGCACCTTGCAGACGTGTGTTTTTTTAAACCTAAAACAAAAAAAATGCATGCCAAGCAATCATGGAAAATGGTCTGGATGGGTAGAGTAGGACAGACCATGCAGGGTTCTCAGCACAGGCAGGTGTTAGAGGCTGCAGAGCCCGCAGGTGACACATGGAGACTGCCCTCAGGACATACAGCAGAGGGGAAACAGGAGCTGGACACTTCCACTCCCAAGGTCCAGCTCAGATGCACAGTCAGCCAGCTTGGCCTCGTTACAAGCAGTTGGTTCTTGGGGTCTCTCCTCTTATGGCTCACTGCAGAACACGAGGATCTTGCCCTAAGTGAGAGGTTCTCAACTAGGCAGCTCTGGCCTCCATGTGGCAAGATCTGTGGTTGAGCTGCCTTTATGTACTGGATATGGGGTTTCACATCCTTTCAGCAACCATCTTGAGGTGGATTTACAGAATGGTTAGCTGAGAAATACAACATTTCTTGTAGTTATTTTTCCCCTGCAAAGCCAACTGCCTTCGCTGATGCCATCAGGCATCAAACATCAGACACATAAACCTTATCCTCAGCCGGGCTCGGTGGCTCAGCCGTAATCCCGTGCCTTGGGAGGCTGAGGTGAGTGGATTGCCTGAGCCCGCGGGTTCGCGACCCACCTGGGCAACTTGGCGAGACCTCATCTCTACAATAAATCAAAAAATTAGCCGGGCGTGGTAGCGCACGCCTGTAGTTCCAGCTACTTGGAAGGCTAAGGCGGAAGGATGGCCGGAGCCCAGCAGGTCGAGGCTGCGGTGGTCGGGAGCGGCCACTGCACTCCAGTCTGGGCGACAGAGACTGCAGCTCAAAATAAAAAATAAAATAAATAAAATAAAATAAACCTTATCCTCCATCAAAAGGGCTAACTAAATACAGACAACTATTCAATAAGACCTCCACGTGCCTGCCATGGGCTCACTGGGCCAGTTCCGGACACTGAACACAGGGCAACCCCACAGTCCACATAGGCCCTCAGTGTCCTAGAGCGGCCGGCAGGGATTGGTCTCCCACAGCACGGTGGGCGCCTTCCAAGCCCAGAGCCAAGACACAGCCAAGATGTTTCAGCAGCACCCCAGCTGGAAACTGGAGGAACAGGATAGTCACACGCAGGTGTGATCCCATCACAGCGGGAGGAGCTTGTTTTCGTCCCTACATGAGCACATCTGTCTGACTATTCACTAGAGTAAACCCTTAAATGACTAATCCACAGTTTCACTTTGTCATGGTTAAAGCTAAGCATTTTATGTGACATCTGCTTCTGCTAAATCGGGATCTTGTTTCCTCCTGAGCCAGAAGGAACATCCGAAGCTGGTTGTGCTGCAGAATGAAGGCTTCAAAGAGTAACCTTTTCAGTCATGGGGATTCCAGCCTCGTTGAGAATCTGTGAAGCATCTACTACAAGTCAAAAGGCCCATCAAAACCAAGAAAACCTCAGCCTATGTGCGCAGAGCTATGCTTTCTAAATGCAAAGGGGAAACAACCTGCAGGGTAACCTCTCTGCCTACCATCTTCTTCTATGTCCTCTTCTCTCCCCAGAGCACATGATCCTGACGGGTCAGGATCCAGGGCATTAGCTGTTACTAGGTGTGGTCACTGGGCCAAAGGCCACACACAGCTCTTCTGCCCTCTTCTTTTCTCCCTTTCAGGTCTAGGGATCAGCAAACCAGAGAAGAGCTGGAAGAACCTTCTGACACACCAGGCCCCTCGTCTCCTTTCTGTCTTTGCTTTGTAGGGAACAATCAGATCATGGCAAGATCCCTGAATAAGGATGTGGCTCAGGGAAAACTAGAGCCAAGACCACCCCCAAAACGGTGGCCCTCAGACCCAGAATTCTGCTTTGGGAGGGACTGGGCTTGGGACCAGTCAAAATATAGCATAGCTTAGTTTACTATTTGGCAATAGTCCCTTGAGAAGACCACAGGTCAGGGGAGGAGAAAAAGGAGAGGTGCTGGACAAACTTTATTATGAGTAAGTTCTATGGATCTAGCATGTGTGGTGACTATAGTTAGCAGCACTGTATTGGATACTTTCAGTGTGCTAAGACAGTGGATCTTATATATAAGAAAGGGTTTGGCAGTAGTGGGAAACTGTCAGGGGAGCGGAAGTAGGATTGGCAGTTGAGGGAAACTGCTGGGGAGAGAGGGGCACACCTCATCCACAAGGGTACCTGCATAATTAGTGTTTGCATACCTAACCCTGAATTGTACCCTACATCTTTATTAAAAAAAAAAAAAGAGAGAAAGAGAGAAGTGGATCTTAAGTGATCTCACCACAAAACCAAAAAAATGGTAACTGTGTGAGGTGACGGATATGTTAACTAGCTTGATCGTGGTAAACATTTTACAATGTACGCATATACCAAAACACCAAGATGTACACCTTAAATAAATGAAATTTTCATTTATCAATTGTACCTAATAAAGCTGGAGGGAGGGAGAGGGAAAAGAGGAACTTAGTGAGGCAGAAAGCAGGCATCTCTGAGTCCTTGATCACACTGTGTCTGTACCATGCAACCTTCACCTTTAAGTCCTAGGCAACCTTGGTTGTCACATATTAAGGAATAAAGTAACTATACCAAAACCCCTCCAAGTATTAACCCTAGGAAGACAGATCGTTGAGAGAGAGCTCACAGCAGGAATACAACCCAGATGGAGAAAAGCCAGGTAAGGAACATCCTCGGCCCAGAAAGACACAGACCCACCGAGAAGCTAGAAATGTAGGAGTTGGCACAGATCAGAAATGCTGATGCCAGGCCAAGAGTTTCTGCCATCAGTAAAGTGCCCCGATCCAGGGTGAAGAGTGCTCCAGTTCAGTCCTGACCACTCAGAAGGCAGAATCGGAACCTGGCTGCTCAAAGTATGAACCCCAGACCTGGAGCTGCAGCATCACCTGCGAGTTTGTCAGAAACGCAGGATCTCCAACCGTAGAACTAATAAATGAGAATCTCATGTTTTTAAAAAAATTCCCAGGTGTGCTGTATGCACACGAAAGTTTGAGCTTGTCCTCTAACCCCCAATGCAAAATAACTCGATGACCTGGTCTCACTCAGCCCAGAGCTTCCAAAGTCCTTTCCTTCCTCTCCCTAGCCTCAGTCCATAAGAGAGCATTTTCTGCCCATTTCCCGGAGTCTTCTTTCTTCACCTGGAATTCAGTTTTTCCCCCCAAAGAGAAGAGTAGCTCATCTAACAGACTAGATGTTATTGGCGGGTAATGACAATGTTCTTGAAACAGGCCCTGCCCCTCTGTGTTTTACCCATGTTCAGTGCTGTAGACTCACCTTGGGCTTGTAGCCTTTCATGGTTGGCAAGCCACGGTGCTCGCTTTGTAGGCTGTCTTTTCAGCGTTTTTGCAAAACCATGACCTCAACAGTTTACCAAAGGTCCTAAATTTGAGGGTAACTGGGTGCTGTCTGGCCATTCATAAAGGAACTATCTTTGTCCATTTCCAACCAGTTTTTTTGTGTGTGTGGATTCTGTCAACAAACCCATGGAGGCTGGAGAGGGCAAAAGACACTCCAGCCTGATCCTCCCTGGAAGTTAGTATCAATATTATACAACCTTGTCCTTGTTCAAAATTCCCAGTGTGGGTTAATTAAATCTCAATCCTTTTTTTTTTCTTTATAAAGATTCTGGTCAAACACCTAGCAACTCTAACATACCAATTACTCTTTGAAACTTGGTGGACCCTAACTAATAACTTGCCATCAAGCACATGGAGTTCCAAATGGGTACAGCAGCCAGGAAGCACTGTTCTGGAACCCAGTTTACAAAGTACATTAAATGTAGTACAAGAATTGACTTCTTATGTATGAGTTAGAAGTACCAATTTTGGCCGGGTTCAGTGGCTCAGCCTGTCATCCCAGCACTTTGGGAGGCTGAGGCAAGTGGATTGTCTGAGCCCGCGGGTTCGAGACCCATCTGGGCAACTTGGCGAGAACTTGTCTGTACAATAAAGCAAAAATCAGTCGGGCAGGGTAGTGCACACCTATAGTTCTGGCTACTTGGAAGGCTGAGGCGAAAGGATCGCCAGAGTTGAGCAGGTCAAGGCTGCGGTGGCTGGGAGCATGCCACTGCACTCCAGTCTGGGCAACAAAGTGAGACTCCAACTCAAAAAAAAAAAAAAAAAGTACCAATTTTTAAAAAATGCTTTGACTTTTTTTATACCTCTACTGTGAAATATATGATTATCCATTTATGGTCATTAGCTTATTTAATGAAGAAAAACTTATTTTAAAAGACTAAGATTTAGCTCAGAAGTCAGACACTTAACAAATATATGATTAAGTTGTTCATCTTTGGCTGGGCTCAGTGACTCATGCCTTTAATTCCGGTACTTTGGGAGGTTGAAATGAGAGGATTGCCTAAGCCCACAGGTTCAAGACCAGCCTGGAAGAGACACTGTCTCTACAATAAATAAAAAAATTAGCTGGGCATGGTGGTGCACGCCTGTAGTTCCAGCTACTTGGAATGCTGAAGCAGAAGGATCACCTGAGCCCAGTGGGTCGAGGCTACAGGGGCCATGAACATGCCACTGCACTCCAACCTAGGTGACAGAGTGAGACTGACTCAAAAAAAAAAAAAAAGTTCATCTTTGTGATGGTTCTTGTTTTTCTTTAGGATGAAGAATGACGCTCAAAAAGCGTGGGTATCAGAAAAGACATTCTTAGGTTTTCTACAATACTGGAACCAGTGTCTTCCTAATAATGACTAATAGCCATAGCAATAACAAATTTCTTTTTTTAGTTTAAATGCATTTTATTTTTAGACAATATGCATGACACATTTTTCTTAAAAAAAAAAAAATGCCTCCACTCCAAATAAATCACGGTCAAAACAAATGAGGTTCAAGATGACATGAGTCCCAATTGTCTTAGATCCTGGAGTTGTGTGGATGGCAAGCAGCAGCCAGTTATGATGACAGGTGATAGATCCAAACTAACTGCCAAATTTGTTAACATTTTTCCATCTCTAAACCATCCTTAAAAATATCACATGGGG
>CAUYQG010050533.1:0-23826 GCA_963574415.1 Tarsius wallacei | reverse complement strand
CACACAGTGCCATGTCTTCCCTTTCTCCTCCATTAGCACTTTACTGGAAAAGGGATATTTCTTTTGAGAAATTGCTACAAATTCAATTAAAATTTTACATCAGGCTGGATGTGGTGGCTCACACCTGGAATCCCAGCACTTTGGGAGACCGGGGCAAGAGGATTGCTTGAGCCCAGGAGTTTGAGACCACTGTAGGCAATGCAGCAAGACCTCATCTTAAAAATTAGCCAGGCGTAATGGCACACACCTATTGTCCTAGCTGCTTGGGAGACTGAAGAGAAAGGATCACCTGAGCCCAGGAGGTCAAAGCTGTGGTGAGCCGTGATCATTCCACTGCACTCCAGCCTGGGCAGCAGAGTGACTCTGACTCAAAACAAACAAAAAAACTTTACATCAAAAACTTGAAAATAAATGACTAGAACAAAAAGAGCAAAGGAGAGATAAGCAGATGAAGTTCATAAACTAGGAAGAAGTCTCTTTAGACTGTAGGATGATTTGGAATGTTACCTAAGGGAGTAGGACCCACTAAATAGCTGTCAACGAGAAAGTGATATAACATGATTTGCATTTGCAGCCAGTTTGAAATTTATACATGATGACTCATGTGCAAAAATATAGCTTTATTTTCTACAACACAGCTCAGCTAGCTTGAAAGTCCTCACTTTCTGCAGAAACAACTTGATGGCACGTTTTTTAAAAAGTACAAGTCACTCTGGAGAAACACTTAACTTCTCAATTAACTCAGCTTTTTTGAGGATAAATATTTCATCCTTATTTCCCTTCTTCCTTTGTTGCCCTTATCCCTTGGTGATATGGCTTGAATGTGTCCCCCAAAGGTCAGGTGTTGGAAACTTAATCTCCACTGCAACAGTGTTGGGAGGTGAAAACTTCAGCAGGTAATTAGGCCATGAGGGCCCATAAATGGATTAATTCCACAGTGCAGGAGTAGGTTAATTATCATAGTAGTGGCATCCTTCTCTCTCTTCACATGCATTTTCACCATGTGATACATTTGCCTTGTTATGATGTAACACAAAGGCCCTCAGCAGATGTGGTCCCTTAGTCTTGGACTTCCCAGACTCCAGAACGTACTCATGAGAAAAAAGTTTCAGGCCAGGTGCAGTGGCTCACACCTATAATCCCAGCATATTGGGAGGCCTGAACCCAGGAGTTCGAGAACAGCCTGGGCAACATAACAAGATCTCAGCACTACAAAAAAATAAAAATAAAAAACTATTAGCCAGGAGTGGTGGCACACATCTGTAGTCCCAGGTACTTAAGATGCTGGGGCAGAAGGATCATCTGAGTCCAGGAGTTAGAGGCTGCAGTGAGCCACGATCTTGCCACCTCACTCCAGCCTTGGCAACAGAGTGAGATTTTTGACTAAAATAAAAATAAAAAATAAAGAATGAAAAAATTTCACAGTAAAATGGCCACAGGTAGGTAGTTCCTTAAAGAGATATTCTAGAAGAAAGCATTGTTGTCATAGGAGATGACAGTTCCACGTGTGTTTTTGCACCTAAAGACTTTCCAGTGGTACAACAAATTTCTATTAATTATAAATTCCTCATTCCCAGGTATTGTTATAGAAGCACAAAATGAACTGGACACTTGGTAACAGGGGAGTGAATTCCTGGGTGATTTATGTAAAGCCTGGTATTGAGGGGGGGAAAGGATGATCCAGGTGCCTCCCTTTGGTATTTCTCGGCCTCTAGTTTCTGTATAACTCTTGTTACACTGGGTCCTTAAACATTCTACACTGGCATCTATCAAAGTGCACTTGTTTCTGCCTGGCCTCAGATATTATAAATCAGCACCTTCAGTTGCTGACATGAGGTAGTATTGCATGGTGGTTTAAAGGTCTGGATGATGGAGGCACATTACCTCGATTCAGATCCCAGTTCTGCTACTCACTAGCTTAGTGTCTCTGTGCTGCACATCTAAACTACAGGTTGTTGTTTTTTTTCAGTGAGGAGAAGTGAGTTAAGACATGCAGAGAACTTGATATAAGACATATCACAGTAATTGCTAAGTAACTATTAGTTATTATTTTTAATGAGCATAGCATATGGCATAACATTTTAAATAAATTATTTTTTTAAAGTTTAGATTTATGAAAACATTGCAAAAATAGTAGAGTTCCCATATTTCCTTCACCCAGTTTCCCCTAATGTTAATATCTTCCATGATCATGATACCTTCGTCAAAACTAAAAAAAAATTAAAATTGGTATATTACTCTTAAGTAAACTTGCAAGCTTTGTTTGGATTTCACCAGTTTTTCAGTAAAAATGCCCCTTCTCTGTTCCAGGATTCAATCTATGATAGCACATTGCATTTAGTTCAGACATTTCTAAACTATCACACAGAAATTTCTGCTTTTAGCCATGGCAGAGAGCTACAAAATACAACATAAAAATGGACAAACTACATGAGGCAATTTTGTTCAGACATTCAACAGCCATCAGTGCATGATGGAACATTGAAAAAATAGAAAAACTCAAAGTGAGCTTCTTCATCATCTCACATTTTTGTCAGGGACACTTTTCTGCCATAGAGGATTTAAAGACCATGTGGAACAGTGACCTTGCTGAGCTGAAACGGCAGAGATTAGAGTTAGAGTCCTGAAGCAGCTGTAATTTGCAGAATTTGAGAAAAGGGAGATGTATGTCAACAGAAATCCAGATGTCTGTGTGGGACACACCATGGTACCAGGAACATGGCTTGGCCTACACAAGCACAGGACAAAACTGCCCAAAGCCTAGCAGGGATTGCCTTACATGAAGCTGAGAGCTGCATTATGACCATACAGTGAACTCCCGATTCTGCCAGAGTTGAGAGATCTCACTAACCATCTTGGGAATGAATACCTTGGAACTTAAAAAAGAGAATGCTTTCCAGTAAAAAGCCATGTTACAGAGCAAAAGTCGTGACACCCTACAACTAACCTCAAAACTGAATTCTGAAAAGACTGAAGAAAACACCAGTAGTTCAACTGACTTCTGGAACAAAATCCAACCTTCTTTAGAGGAAAAAAGACATGATTCAGGCTCTCTACAACATATCATCCCCAGTGTCCACATGTTATTAAAGAAATAGGCTGGGTGCAGTGGCTCACGCCTATTATCCCAGCACTTTGGAAGGCTGAGGTAGGAAGATTACTTGAGCCCAGGAGCCCGAGACCAGCCTACACAAAATAGTCAGAACTTGTCTTACAGAAAATTAGAAAATGAGCTGTGCGTGGTGTCATGTGCCTGTAGTCCCAACTACTCAGAAGGCTGAGGAGGGAGGATTGTTTGAGCTTAGGAGTTCAAGGGTATCGTGAGCAGTTATTGTGCCACTGCACTCCAGCCTGGAGTGAGACTCCCGTCTCAAAATTATAAAACAAGACAAAAGCAAACACACACAAACAAAAAAGACATGTGTGTTTGTATGATAAACAACTATGATTGGTATGTGTACTGTAATCCTGATGGCAACCTAAAGAATAACTCAAAAAAGTATTGCAAAAAAGCCAGTAAATTGATAACACTAGAATACTAAATCATATTCTACTAGCCAAAAGAAGTCAAGAAAGGAGGAAGGGAAAATCAAAATAACAATTCTGGCAAATTGAAAGCAAGTGACACAAATGATAGACCTAGGTGGTCACTTTGAACCTGTTTTGGTTTAAGAGGCTGTCAATTCTTAAAACAAAATTTTTAGTTCAATAAAATGAGAGCCCTAAATCCAACCATTTCAATAATTTCATTACATGTAAAAGATACAGATACGTTAAAAAGAAAAAGATGAAAAAAGATATATTATGCAAATGAAATGCAAAAAAATTTGGGAGTTTTATTATTAGACTTAATAGAACTCAATACAACAAGAATAAAGACAGAGACAAGGAGAGACTTTTTATCATAATAAATGAATCAATCCATGAAGAAAATATAACAATTGCCGTGTGTGGTGGACTGGGTAGGCCAAAGTCACAAGGGTAAAAGTATTCACAAAGACTGTTATAAATTAAGAAAGGTGGATTTATTAAAAGGAAGATACGTTATAAAAGGCACAACAGCTAGGGCAGCAGCTAGAGTGTCTGCTGTCTGCAAAGAGGCAAGAGTTAAATATTAAATAGAAGTATTTACACTATTGCATATTGATTCAGTGTGGGCAGGTGAATTTCCTGCGGGGCATGGAGAAGTTTTGCAAATTGGGTTGCAAAGCGGCTGATCAATTGTAGGGTTTTGTCTCTTTCACAGCAGTAGTTGATCACCTTTTTTGTTAGTTGTGAAGCCAGCAATAAGTTAACTACTTTCTTTGTTGGCTGAGGAACCAACAGCAAATGTTTTTCAGCTGGCTATCTAGCCTTTACAATTCTTGTTGTTATTTCATTCTGAGATTTCCTTCCTCAATGTAGTTTACCCAATTTACTCAATTGATGCTGACCTAATTGGGCCTCATGTTCCTCCACGATAATCCTAAAATGTAGGTAGATAATAACTGAGCTTAAAAATTGATGAAGAGGCCAGGCACAGTGGCTCATGCCTGTAATCTTTGGGAGGTTGAGACAGGAGAACTGCTTGAACCCAAGAATTCAAGAATATCTTGGGCATGAGACCTCGTCCCTACAAGAAAAAAAAAAATCAAAAAATTAGCCAGATGTGGTGGTATGCATCTGTAGTTCTAGCTACTTGGGAAACTGAAGTGGAAGGATTGTCTAGGCCTTGGTGAGTCGTGATCATGTCACTGCACTCCAGCCTGGGTGACAGAGTGTGTGAGAACCCAACTCAAAAAAGATTTTTTTTTAATGAAACAGGCAGGGCACAATGGCTCACATATATAATTCCAGGACTTTGGGAGGCCAGGTGGAAAGACCACTTGAGCCCAGGAGTTCAAGTCCAGCCTGGGCAACATGGCAAAAGCCTGTCTCTACAAAAATAAAAAAATTAATGAAGCAGAAGCTGACTGAGCTAAAGAGACAAGTAGACCGAACCACAATTAGAAGTGAAAATATCAATTTCTCCTTTAATAACTAGATACAATTTATTCATGGTGAACAGCTAAAAACTAAAAAATAATGACTAGATAAAAATCAGTGAAACTATAAAAGATCTTTAAAACATTATCAACCGCCCTAAACTGACCTTTATAGAACAATGTACCCAACTGCGGAATTCACATTTTTCCATGTGCACATAGACCATTTGCCAAGATGAACTTATTCTGGAACATAAAACAAATCCTGGTATATTAGAAAATTTAAAAAATTTTCAGAGTATGTTTTCTAAACACAACAAAATTAAGTATAAATAAAAATTAGATATTTAGAAAAGCCTCAAATATTTGGAAATTAAACAACAAACTCCTAAATAACAATACAAAGAAGAAATTAAAATAAAATTAATAAATATTTGAATTTACATAATAATAAAAGCACTTCAAAGTTTGTGGGGTAGAGCTAAAGAGTACTGTTGAACAAAAATTATAGGGCTGGGCATGTTGGCTCACACCTGTAATCCCAGTACTTTGGGAGGCCAAGGTGGGATGATTCCTTGAACCCAGGAGTTTGAGACAAGCCTGGGCAATATAGCAGCACCTCATCTCTATAAAAATTTTAAAAATTAGCTGGGCGTGGTGGCACGCACCTGTAGTCCCAGCTATTCAGGAGGATGAGATGAGAGGATTGCCTGAACCCCGGAGGTCAAGGCTGAGAGGGTGAGCTATGATCATGCCACTGCACACCAGCCTGAGCAACAGAGCAGTATGCTGTCTAAAAAAAAAAAAAAAAAAAAAAAAAATTATGGGAGGCTATTGCTTTTTGGACTAAACACCTTCACTAGGCTCTAACAGACCAGAGTAAAATCAAAATGGAATCAATGACCACCAAACTGAAACTGAGTTGCTATCTGTGAGAAACAAACTCACCTCTCCAAAATCAAAGGATGGACACAAAGACGTGCAGAGTACAGCAGAAACGGGACTTTAATGGTTGTCTTGCAAGATCAACTATCTGGTAGGTAGGCACACTTTGAACAGTTACAGCAAGCAATTTATTCCTTAATGCACAAGTCCCCCCCCCCATTTCCTCATTGGCCCAGTACTATGGGCTGTACAGTCTTCCCAAACGTCACCTAAGTGTCATTTTCCCTTATTAGAAAGCTGTATTGAATAAGGTGGTGTATCCCTCCTCCATTGGTGGAATTGTGGGTCATTTGTCAGAATCTGATTGGTTCCTTGGCCCCTTTGGCCATTGGTTCTAGCAGGCTTTCTTGGCAGGGGCTGTCTGGGGGAGAAGGTGTTCATGTTACTCAACCCCTCCCTCTTTTCCTCCCCATGAAAAAGGTGTCTTGAGGAGGGAGAAGAACCAAGAAGTAAAAAAAACAAAAGGCTGATGACCAACCACCATTTTAAGAAGTCGGGGTGGTGCTCCTGGGTTTTCCAGGAAAGTGTACTATCTGGGGCTGCCATATCTGCAAACTAATTAAGCAACTTTTGTTAAGCAATCCTTTGAAAATTAATCATTGAAGCTATTTTTCTTACAAATTCCCTCCTCTAATTTTTTAAGAGTTATTGATTCTATTTTCATTAATATTAAGGTATTTTTGGTTCCGTTCAAATTGGCTTAATATCCATTGACTTTTGTCATCATAGTCTGATTTAGTTTCCATTAGCTTGAGGTTATTTTTGGGCACAGGTCATGGGCATTTGTTTATTAATTGTGGTTTCTATGAGCCTCTGTGTCAAGCCTCTAACACAAGGAATAATGCAGCACCGTATTGCTGTTAGGATTTCTGCCACAATTACAAGGGAGATTAGGACTGAGGCTACCATTCCCTTCCATTTCCCAAACCAACCCTCCAACCAATCTGTGACTGGATCATCAATACCAGCATTTTCTGTCAATTCATTTGCCAAAGTTGTTAGTTCTTGCAAAGACTTAGTGATGGTCCCATTAGGGGCAGTATTGTTTGGGATGAAAGTGCAGCATTTTCCCCCTAGCATGACACAAACTCCTCCTTTTTCTACTAGAATCATATTGTTATAGCTGCACTGGGAGTAAGGAGTCACCAACACACTGAGAGTCAAATATTGAGTCCTTTAATGCTAGTGGTCGAGAGCAGACTCACACTAGAAAGAGACCCTTGACCCTGAATGAAGCAAGCAAGGGGCTTATATAGCAAAAACCATAAAGTTACAGAGTTTCAGTTCTGGGTAGGGAACAAAGGAGATTTTTCAAAATACAGGTTGTTAAACCATAGGGGGGAAAGTGTAAATTACATAGTGTAACAGAACTGTTTCAGGAATGTTATAGCCCTCCAGGGGAGGGAACGGAAAAGCCATAAATCATGGGACATGATTTATGGCCTACTGGAAAGGTTAGGGCAGTCATATGGAGGAGGGGTGAGAGGGGAAACTGGAAGACAAAATGGAAGAACTACTACAAAATGGAGTTACCTTGGTTATGTCACTAACAGCCATTTCATTCCCTCCTCTTAGTTGTTCATGGGTCAAAGCATTGACTCATCTATTATGGGTAGAGGGTTGTAATGGGGATTTTTATGTATATAGGTGCCTGAGTTGGCTCTGGGTTAGCTAAAAGCCCATCAGAGAGTGATTTGGGAGGTGTCATTGGGTCCCCCACTGTAAGTAGCGATATTGACACATTTCCAATAAGGGCAGAAGAAAGGATCAGCCTGATCACATTGTCGGTCAGTGGCACTTCTGGGGCAAAGATAAAAGTCTCATTGTTGTAAAGGGATGTAGGGAATCCCTTTTTTGCTAAGGGCAACAGGGTAGTTCCAGAAGGCTTGCCCTTTATCAGCACTTGATATGGACAGTAAGTTGAATAGTTCGACTTTAAATAACACAGGCAGCTCCTCCCCATATATCCAATTTTGGTTGACCTGAACCTCCCCTGACATAAAGGAAGTCAGGGAGAAGGAATAGACGGTTGAGCATTTTTATGAGGGAGGAAACAGGCTATGAGACAACACCAGAGCTTGAGAAGGTCAGATTCAGGCATAACCATCCATTGTTGACTGTTGTCCTTGGCCTTTTTGATGTGGGAGTGGTGAATCCAAGCTGGTATCCCATTAACCTTGAGTGTTGTAGGAGTGGTGAGGATGACGATGAAGGGCCCTTTCCATGCAGGAGTTAATCTCTTTTTCTGGAACTTTTTGACATAGACCAGATCCCCAGGCTGGAAGGGATAACAGGGCATGGAGGAGGGAGTTGGTAGAATGGCACAGACATTGGAGTGGATGGCAGCCTGGACCTGTTAGAGAGACTGGAGATACTTTAACAGAGACTGATTAGTAATTTCTTCCAAGGATAGAATCTCTTAATTGGGGTAGTAAAGGAAGGGGCCTTCCAGACATGATTTCATGTAGGGTGAACCCAGCCTTATAAAGGGTGCATTGGACTCGGAGGAGGACCACGGGTAAAAGATTTATCCATTTTTCACCAATCTCTATTTTTAATTTGGTTAAAGTAGTTTTTAAGGTTCAGTTCATGTGTTCTACCTGTCTGGAGCTTTGTGATTGGTAAGCTTCCAGTTTATATTTAGTGTTTTGTTAACCATTTGAGCTGTGGATGAGGTAAAGGCAGAACCATTATCAGGACCAATAGAGAGAGGGAGCCCAAACCTAGGAATAATTTCATTTAATAAAAACTTTGTGATTGTAAGTGCAGTTTCATTTTTTGTGGCAAAGGCCTCCGCCCATCCTGAAAAAGTGTCCACAAAAACCAGTAGATATGTGTAACCCATATGAGGGAGTTTTACCTCAGTAAAGTCCACTTTCCATGTTTCTCCAGGGTTCAGTCCCCGGGCCCTGATACCATTTGGTGGTTTTGGTTCTTGTTTTGCATTTACTTGCACATAAGGTGGACATGTTTCAGTGGCTGTGGCAGGGAGATTTCTTAAGCCTTGAATGTAGTAGTACCAGTTTAGCATTTCTGCTAATCTAGTACCTCCCAGGTGGATGGTAGAATGAAATTGATTTACCAGAGTTTCTCCAACAGCAGCTGGGAGGAAGATTTTGGAGTCCTTAGTTACCCCATCCTGAAGTTTCTTTTCATGTTCCCTCTAGGTCAACTTTCTCCTCTTCCTCTTGGGTATAGATGGGCTGTTTTGGAAGTGAGGGAACTGGAAAAGTTTTAGTTAGCAGGATAGTGAGGGGCTCAACTGGAAGCTCTGCTGTCTCATGAGCTGCCTAATCAGCTAGATGATTTCCTTTTGTCTCTGGAGTGTCTGATTTTTTATGTCCCCTGCAATGAATGACTGCTACCTCTTTTGGAAGCCATATAGCCTCTTTAAGGGCTCAAATTTCCTCTTTTGCTTTTTTTTTTTTTTTTTTGAGCTGGAGTCTCACTCTGTTGCTCAGACTGGAGTGCAGTGGCCACTCCCAGCCACCGCAGCCTTGACCTACTGGGCTCTGGCGTTCCTTCCACCTCAGCCTTCCAAGTAGCTGGAACTACAGGCATGCACTACCACACCCGGCTAATTATTTATTTATTTATTTATTGTAGAGATGGGGTCTCACCAAGTTGCCCAGGTGGGTCTTGAACCCGCAGGCTCAGGCAATCCACTCACCTTGGCCTCCCAAAGTGCTGGGATTACAGACTGAGCCACCGAGCCTGGCCTCCTCTCTGCGTTTTATAGTCTTATGCGCCATGGTAAGAAGTCCTCATTTCTTGTAGATTATGGCGTGGACATGGAGAGTAGCAAAAGCATAGCTGCTGACAGTAAAAATATTTACTCATTTTCCTGTTCCCCACTGCAGGGCCTGGGTTAAAGCAATTAGCTCAACCTTTTGGGCAGATGTGTTGTTGGGCAAAAACTGTGATCAGATTATGTCATGTGCCATGGTTACTGCCTCACTAGCCTTGCAGACTCCCTTTATTATCAGACTGTTGTCATCTGTGAACAGATCAGCATCAGCCTGGTCTAGGAGAGTGTCCTGAAGATAGGAATGGCTGACTTGAGAGACATTCAATACATCGTCACAATTATGAGCTAGCATTTCTGGATCATCATTGGGCATCAGAATGACCAGATCAAGGCTCTGAGTAGGAGAGAAAGTTAGTCTAGGCTGGTCAAGTAGGAGGCTTTGATATTGGGTGATACGAGCATTTGACATCCAGCAGCCAGTGACTCCCCAGAGCAGAATCTCTACAGTGTGGGGAATTGTCAAGGCCAGGTTTTGACCAAAAGTCAGTTTATCTGCTTCCCTCACCAGTATAGCTGTAGTGGCAATGGCTCAAAGACAGGATGACCATCGAGAGGCCACTGGATCCAACCTTTTGGACAAATAAGCCACTGGTCGCTACCAGGGTCTTAAGGTCTGGGTAAGAACCCCCTTTGCAATTCCCCACTGTTAATGAATAAACAAGTAGAAATGCTTTGTAACATCTTGGAGGGCCTGGGTTTGGGTAAGAGCTGCCTTTAACTGCTGGAACACTCATTTCTCAGTGGCAGTCCGTATTAAAGGTTTATCCCCTGCTGTGGCTGAATATAGGGGCTTGGCAATTTCAGCAAATCCTGGGATCCATAACTGACAGTATCCCCCCACCCCCAGGAATTCCCGTACCTGGTTTTTATTTTTATTTTTTCTTTTGAGGTTGGGGTGGGGATTTGAAGGATTGCCTCCTTCCAGGCTGTGGTTAGGGTTCATTTACCCTTTTTTCAGTTGATACCCTAAGTAGGAGACCTCGGCTAAGCAGGGTTTTGTTTTCTTAGCCGATACATGGTAGCCCAGGTCCTAGAGAAGCTGCAACAAAGCCTTAGTGCCTTTTAAACAAGTGTCCAAATCTGCTGCTGCAAGCAAGAGATTATCCACATACTGGAATAAAGTACATTCAGGATGTAAGGCACAGAACCCTGATAAGTCCTGTTGCAAGGCTTCCCCAAAAAGAACTGGGGAGTTTTTGAACCCCAGTGGCTACTTTGAGCCCCTGAGAGATATTCATTTCTGTGAAGTTCTCAAGATTTTGCAACTTTTTCAGATGTCGGGGGCTGCCTGAGCCACAAAAGCCAAATTGATAACCCAAGCATTTTCAAGTGCCAAGGGGTCAAAAGGGGTATAGGTATGGAATGCCTCTTGAAGACGCTCAAGAAATCCCTCTGGTGATTCCTCAAGACCTTGAGAATCTCAGTAGTTTTTGAAAGATTGATAGGTTTCTGGGTCATTACCCTCAAACCTGCTAATAGAGTCCAGTGATAGGTATCTAATGCCCTGGACCCTGCTGCAGTATTGGGTTCCCACTCAGGATGAGAAAAGGGAAAAATTTTATTTAAAACTTTTTGACTTTCTTCCTCTGTGCCAGTAGTTGAAGCTAGGACAGACTTTCTAGCCTCAGCTCTAACACATTTTTGCTTCTCAGAGGTAAATAGGGTTAAAAGGGTTTGTTGGTAATCATTCCAGGTGGGATGATGAGTGCACATGATTGATTTTACCAGGGAGGTTAAAACCTGATGTTTGTCCAAAAACAGCAGATTTTGAGTTTTCCAATTGTACAAATCAGAGGTAGAAAAAGGAACATACACCAAAAAGGGTTACTTAGTCTGATCTGTCCCCCACGGAGGGGGAACTTCCTGGAGGGAAGGGAGAGGGACTGGATCCATTCAGGATCAAAGGCAAGAAGCCAGAGGCAGAGGGGGCAAAAGGGAGTTGGAAGAAGTGACGATAGGTGAAGAAGCTTGTGGGTTATAAGGTGGAGGCATGTGAGGGCTTAAGTCAGAATGAGAATGAGAGATGACTGGATCTTCCAGAGGATCCTCAGTAGGGGGAGGCGAGATGGGGCAGAGCTTAGGGATAGACTCAGAAGGGGGAAAAACAAGGGAAGACTGGAGCAGATGAACATGACGGGAGAGGACAAAGAGACAAGTATGTGAGAAGGGTCCTGAATTTTAAGAGAACATACCTTTAAACATGTAGGGGGATTTTGTACTAAATTTAACCATTGATCGATATAAGGAAATTGGTCAGGGTGACCAGGAGTCCCCGTGACAACCTTCCAGACAGACTGAGTGACACGAACATCCAGAGACCCAGTGGAGAGCCATCCAACATTAAATGACCAGTCAGTTTCACAGAGGGCCTGGAGCCTGCCTTTTGAAAGATGGACACCGTAGTCATCGTAAATCCAACAGAGAAATTTTTTTATCATGCAGTCCAGGTAACTGGAGGGTCAAGAAGCCTGTGACCTCATATTGTCAAAACCAGTGAGGGAACCAAAACTGGAATCAGAAGCTGAACCAAGACTCTATTCAGCCAGTGTCTTGGCCTAATGAATAGCATCTAAGGGATGGCCTCGGCAGGCTGTGACTCCCTTAATAGAATGGCCACAAACAGTACAGATTCTTACCTCCTAGGATAATGCAGATGGGCTCAGGTATTTTGAGGCGATGGGAAGTCAGTGGTCATTCCAACTCCCTCTGGGCCAGGTGAGAGGTTATGGGGCCCTGGAATATCTTGGGGGCACCTCCCCTATAACTTCTTCTCCAAGCCAGGGAAAGCCAGAGTGAGACCATTTCCCAAGCTTGATGATCTCACTGGGGCCTCCAAATGTTATAGCTGCACTGTGAGTAAGGAGTTGCCAACACACTGAGAGTCAAATATTGAGTCCTTTAATGCTGATGGTTGAGAGCAGGCTCACGCCAGAAAGAGACTCTCAACCCCAAATGAAACAAGCAAGGGGTTTATATAGCAAAAACCATAAGGTTACAGAGTTTTGGTTCTGGGTAGGGAACAAAGGAGATTTTTCAAAGTACAGGTCATTAAACCATGGGGGGTGGGGGAATGTAAATTACATAGTGTGACAGAACTGTTTCAGGAATGTTATAGCACTCCAGAGAGGGAAGAGAAAAGCCATAAATCGTGGGACATGATTTATGGGCTACTGGAAAGGTTAGGGTGTTTATATGGAGGAGGAGTGAGAGGGGGAACTGGAAGACAAAATGGAAGAACTACTACAAAATGAAGTTACCTTGGTTAGGTCACTAACAACCATTTCAATATCTAATGCAATTTGATTTTCCCAAGTCATTCTGCTGGTGTCATCTAGTTAACTAATCACCCCTTGGAGGGCATCCCTAGTGTAGTTAATAAATCTTTGTCGATTGTAATGAATGCGATGAATCCAGTCTACATTTTTTTTTAGTTGGAATCTCACTCTGTTGCCCAGACTGGAGTGCAGTGGCTGCTCCCAGCCACCGCAGCCTCAACCTGCTGGGCTCTGGCTATCCTTCCGCCTCAGCCTTCTGAGTAGCCGTAATTACAAGCATGCACTACATGCCCAGCTGATTTTTTGATTTATTGTAGAGATGAGATCTCGCCAAGTTGCCCAGGCGGGTCTCGAACCTGCGGGCTCAGGCAATCCACTCACCTCAGCCTCCCAAAGAGCGGGATTACAGGCTGAGCCACTGAGCCCGGCTCAGTCTACATTTTTATTAATGGTAGATCACCAAAAGAGTGTGGACTTAAATCCGGCAACTATTTGGGGCAGCTACTGGGGACCCTCTTCCGGACTCCTATTGAATCTATATACACACTGGAGTCCAAGGATCCCTCCAATGCCCTTCTATTTCAATGATGGGTGCTATTATCCTCAGTGACTTGATGGAATGCCAAAGTGAATGGTGCACAAGTTTCAACCCAGTTGGACAGCAACAGGTTACACAGGCTCCTCTTTCCATAGTACCACCTAACATCCACTCATGGGATGTGCAGGTTGGAATAATTGTAATTCAGCTCACCAGTGATGTTTAGGATACGGGTAAAGGTCAATAGGTCTCCTATGGGCTTATTGAACTCCTCCCCCTTCCTTGAGAGGCAAGAGGAGTAATTCATCACCCCTACAGAGAAGGAAGGGATCGCCCTCGGGTCTGATCTCCACAGTGCAGGAAAGAGCAATGACAAGCTCTTGCAGGTTTAATTTCCCCATGCATCCTTGTCTTAGTATAGAGTCATCGTACCACTCACCCCTGCAGGGTCTTTTTCCCACCTAAGAGGAAATTGAACTCCCTGTGCCTGTGGCCACACCCTGCAGAGCATGCATAGCAATTGCTTTTGTTAAGTGTGTGCACAGAGAATTTAACCTAAGGCATTGACATCTCCCTATCCTGTCTCAATTTTAAGAGTCTGCCTTAAATCCTTGACTTCAATTATGGCTATTCTTTGGAGATCATTTTTAGGAGGATCATGATGATCTCTGTGACTGAGGCCTAATTGAAGTTTCATTTTTAACTAATCTAAGGACCGGTCACCCTAGGGGGTCTTTTCCTGTAACATCTGCTCTGAATCTCTATGTCCAAGTTGCCATTCCTGGCTCTTGATCTAGGGCAATTGGGTTGTTAATAGTCAAAAGTACAGGGTTACATTTTAGATTTTGGCAGGCTTCTGGTGGAATGCCGTTAGACCGGTGTAATTTGGCTCTTAGGGATCTCATTGGTCCCCTGGGGACACTTGTCTATCCCTATATCCACCATATATCATTCCAACTAGGGCAAGGGTTGTTTACAAAATGGCTCATAGTAACATACTTATCCACCTGTGACAACTGTCTCTGGTTTTCTAAGTTTCCACAAGATAAAATTTGGCATGCATCAAATCTTATAGTCTGGGGTGATGGGGTTTTAGTTACATTAATCACTAAACCGGCAGGAAAAGAATGCGGCGTAATTCCCTGGACATTTCCCCATCCTACCTGAAGACTTTCTATTTCCCATATAATGGAGACCCACCCTGTCCAGATTAATTTCCAGATATGAGGCCAGCTCATTCTGTTATTAAAGTATTTTCTTTAGGGTCACCTTTAAGGGCTTTTCAAGTGATTGATGCACCTCCCACCATTCTTTTTCTCCCTTCTCTAAAGTCCCTATTACCGACTTTTTGACCCGAGTATAATGAGTCCACCCCTTTTCATCAGTCCTCACAGCTGTCTAGGTGATCAGGAGTACTTGATAAGGGCTTTCCCAGTTTGTCTGGAGTTTGTCTTCTTTCCAGGTTTTGATTAACACCAAGTGACCAGGCTGGAAGTGATGAACTGCAAACTCGAGTGGTGGAGTCTGGGTGAGGAGTCCTTTTAACCAGAGGGATGATAAGTGGAAGATATGGCCAGTCTATAGTTTCTCAGAAATTGATCCTTAGTTTCCATAGTGGGGAAATCTGTAGTTTTACCCAGATATGAGAGACCATATAATAATTTACAGGGAGATAGACCCATGTTCCCTGGCTGTTTCAATTTAATTTTTATGGAGTAACTTTTAGTCCCCCTCTGTTACCTTCTTTGATTCATACAAGGGAGTCAATTTTCCTCTCCCCTTCCTCAGATAGGAGATTCATCATCATCTTTATTTGTCCTTCCTCTATTCCTAGTCCTAAGCCTCGCCTAAACATCAGGTCTCAACTCAAGAGGTTGATACATGCTTCAGAAACATATAAGAGTGACCCCTCAATTTGTTCTGGCCTCGATCTAAGTAGCATTTTCTCAAATATTGGAACCTGAAATCTTTCCTGCTTTTATCCTGGATGCCAATAATTTTTTCCTAGAGAATTTTGTACCCTTTAGTCAAAATGTTAGGGAGGAGTGAGCAGCCCTAGAATCAACCGAAAACGTGCCCTCCTTTCCCTCAGGTCCCACCTTTAAATGTATCAAAGATTCCTGGTGGGACCTATTCAGAAGGAACCCCTGGCCCCCCTACTCCTTATAAAAGATCACAAGGAGGATCACCTCTTCCTTCTTCCATTCCGGACATTCTCTCTTAAAATGTCGTGGTTTTCCACATTTATAACTTTTACTTACAGGCTTAACGTTTCTCCTCTGGGGTACCTCCATTTTATTTTTCTGTTGAGCCTTTGCATTTCCTCACCCCCTTTGAGGGTAGTCCTGATCTAATCTCTTCCTGACAACGTCTTCTACCATGGGAACCATAATCTTTTATTTTTGTTTCTGTTTTTTCCTCTTTTCTCCTTACAAAAACTTTTTGAGCTTCTCTTAATAATTCCTCAATTGGTTTCTCATTCCATTCTTCAATCTTTTATAATTTCTTAGTGATATCTGGCCAACTCTTGCTTACAAAGTTAACCTTCAATAGACCCTGCCCTACTGGATCCTCAGGGTCTAATCCAGAATATTTTCTCATCTGATCTCTAAATCTTTGTAAAAATGCTGTGGGGGTTTCTTCCCTTTCTTGTTGAATCTCAAATGCTTTTGTAACATTCTGTGTTTTAGAAGTGGACTCCTTGATTCCTTTGATTATCAATTCCCTGAGGCCTTGCACTTGAGCCCAATCTCCAGGATCATTATTATCCCAGTTGGGATCAGTACTTGGGACCTTTGTTTCTGCTGGTAAGATCCTTTGTCCATAAGGATTGCCTCTCCCAGAGAGTCATAGCTGCTCTCCTAATCATCCCCCTTTCCTCTCCCATAAACAGGATATTCATAATGAACATCAACTTGTCCCAAGTATAGAAACTGGATCCTAGGAATTGGTCTAATTCTTCTGCTAAACCAAGGGGGTCCAAGGAGAAGTGATTTCATCTCCTTTTTGAAATTCCTGGCTTCGGAACTTGTAAGGGAAGCATTTATAAATTCAATTTCTTCCTTCCCAAAGGTGGAACATGCTGGATGTCTGTTGTTTAGGAGAAATAGGGAAGTTCTCTATATTCTTCCTACATTGTTCCAATTCTTTCTTTAGATTTTGGGGCAGTAGGCTTGAAATTCTCATGGGATTCTGAGCCCTCTGGTGATCTTTGGCTTTCTTGTTTCCCATTTTGTAGAATGTAAGGGAGAGGGAGATAAGAAAGGGAGTCCTGGGATTTTTTTCCTGGGACCTGTTCACTTGGTCTTGAGGAGGAACATGGAGATTGCTCCTGACAGCCAGCAAAGAGCATAATCTTTTTCTTCCTGTGAGGTTGAAGTTTTGTCATTGACATAGAGGACCAAAACCTGGCATAGCCAGTCCTCCTCTGAGCCAAACTGTGGCCAGAAAACTGAAGGTTTGCAAATTGGTTCCCTGGTCCAGATAAAACAACGGTATTTAATCATCTTTTGTTTTTCCTTGTTCTTTGTTTGGGGACTACTTCCCCATTGTTTCAACATACCCCCTAATGGACTATCTGGGGGAATGTCAAGGGAGTTCCCTTTCTGCCTGTCTTCCTTGGTCCCCTAGGCCTAGAATTTTTTGTTCCCTATTTCCGGCTGGTCCCTGTGTCTGAGTTTCCCTGTGCACTCAACCCCTGCCACACACACACACACACACACACACACACACACAGGAGGTTTCTTGCACACCCTGAGAATCGGTCACTTCATCTATCTCTGACCATTTCCCTCAAG
Organism: Tarsius wallacei; assembly: GCA_963574415.1. Taxonomy (NCBI): domain Eukaryota; kingdom Metazoa; phylum Chordata; class Mammalia; order Primates; family Tarsiidae; genus Tarsius; species Tarsius wallacei. The sequence goes on along the minus strand of CAUYQG010050533.1, from coordinate 6,499 downwards.
GGAGAATGAAGCCACGGATTGGGGTTCTGCACTCATTTGTACCTAGGATATGTCTCAGTCACACACACTCAACCTCTGAAAATGCCCCCCCACCCCAAAGGCAGTACTCATAGTCTAATTTTCCTACCCTGGCTTGTGCATGAGATTGCCTGGTTTCCACAGTGCCTGCTTTTTTCCCCCTGTGTCACTTCTGCTGTCTCTGGAACAATATTCTCAGGCATATCTGCAGTCCACAAGCAGCCAGGACACCCAAGCAGAGTAAGACACTCAAAATTTGAGTGAGACACATTTCCCCCTCTGCTTGGGTCTCCCTCCTGCAGACACAGAATATCCTGGACAAGCCCCTAAATTGTGAGAAACAAACTCATCCATCCCAAATCAAAGGATGCACATGGATATGTAGGAGTGCAGCAGAAGTAAGACTTTAATGGTGGTCTTGTAATATTGGGTGTCTGGTAAGTAGGCGTACCCAGAACGGTTACAGCAAGCAATTTATTCCCTAGTGCACAAGTTCCTCCCCCATTGCCTCATTGGCTGAGTACTATGGAGTATACAATCTTCCTGAACATTGCCTAAGTTTCATTTTTCCCTTATTAGGTAGCTGATTGAATGTGATGGCATATCCCTTCTCCATTGGTGGATATGTGGGTATTTTTGTCAGAAGCTTATTGGTTCCTTGGTCTCTTTGGTCATTGGTTCTGGCAGGCTTTCTTAGTGAGTGCTGTTCGGGGGAGGGGGTGTTCGTGTTACTCAACCCCTCCCTCTTTTCCTGCCCATGAAAAAGGCCCGCCAAGTGTCTTGAGGAGGAAGGGGAACCAGGAAGTAAAAAGAACAAAAGGCTGATGACCAGCCACCATTTTAAGAAGTTGGGTTGGTGCTCCTGGGTTTTCCAGAAAAGTGTACTTTTGGGGGTTGCCATATCTGTAAGCTAATTAAGCAATCTTTTGAAAATGAATTATTTGGGCTATTTTTCTTATACTGTCCAAGAAATCAGGAGAGAGAGTGAAAGAAAGGACCCTGAGAAACTTAGAATAAACTTAGTTCATGTTTTGCCTCTGCATAGTCATTTTTGCTTAGACTGACACACTCTGAATCTAGCACAGGTTAGACATAGATAGATAAATTTCCACTAGGCAGGCTTTAGAAAGTGTTCAGACATTTTATTTCAGGCCAAGCTGGCAACCTATCCCACACTTTGGCAAATCTCTGTAAAATTCAAGACAAGGGCAGCCCAATCATTCAATCCATGGTTTAGCATAATAATCTCTAAAAAACTTTCAGTTTCCTTGTTGAAGGTAGAAAGTCAAAGATCACCCCTTAGATGGCTGAAGCCATAGAAATGATAGTAAGACCACCTTTTTGCTAAGAAGATTGTGGATTGGAAATGTCTGACAAGTCTCTTGCAGGAAAAACACCTCCTCTTGTCTCCTCCCATCTAGCCCACCACCATGGCAGCAATCATGTGACTAACCCAGTCATCTGTCTGCTGTCCATCACCTGACATCAGTACCTGTACTTACCTGCTCCTTCATTATGACATGGAGCAGATCACCACCCAATCACCTTAATGACCTTCCCCCATCAAAGGGAAGGATTTAAAAGGACTCAACCTCGAGTAATTAGCGGCCATTGCCTTGCTAAGTTATAGTGTAACCATGTGCTCTTTGAGCTATGTTTCCTGGATAGGCCACCTTACTTAATGTTTCCATGTTTCCTGGTTTTGATCCCCTCCCCTCCCTTGGGAAGTTGAATCTCCTCTGTCTCTTGCTTTCTCTCTTTCTAATGTAGTTTTTAAATAAACTATATTTTCTAATTTAACTTCTGTGCAATTCTTTGCATCTTTCATGCAGTGTTGATCGCACCCCAGACACCCACACTCCCAAAAGGCCTGGCCTAACATTCTGGAGGCCCAGCTAGGAATGTGACCTAACAGAGTTTGTGTAATTTCCCAAACAGGCCAGTTTCAGTCTTCAGCTAACATGATTATTAAGTTCCTTCTGTTTTAATCCTTATAACAAAGGATAGCCTGATGTTAACCAATCAGTTTCTTTCTATTGTTCTGTCTCCTTATTCCTCCCTTACAAGAAAAGTAACTTTGGATTGGCCCATCTGCTTTCTGTTCTTTGTTTCAGTCTTTTTCAGACCTCTTAAAGTCTATTAGCCAACCACCTTTGCTGGACTCATTGAAACATTTATTTTATGAAATAAAGTATTTTCAGAATTTTTGGGGGGAAGAGTTTTGGAAGAGGTTTATCAAACTACATACAAAACAGTATGTAACAAAAGCAATTTTTTTCTCACCAATGCTATAGTGAAATGATGTTGAAGAAAATGACATTATTCAAGGCCCTGTTGTACCTTATTTGCTTATAGTTTCCAAGAACCTATTGACAATGCAAAGTGAAGACTTACTGACATTCAAGTTCACTAATTATTTATTCTCCTAGTCAAATCTACTGTTGCGTCTCTCCAGTGATTTTTTTTTCTCTAGAGCAGTCAGGAGGAAACTCCAGTGAATTTTTTATTTCAGTTACTGTACTTTTCAACTCCAGTATTTCCATTTGGTTTTTCTTTACAGTTTCTATCTCTTTACTGTCATTCTCTTTTTGATGTGACATTGGTACATCTTTCTTCTTTAAACATGCTTTCCTTTAGTTCTATTAACATATTTATAATGGCTAGTTTTAAGTCTTTTTCTGCTAAATTTGACATCTAGTTGCTTTCATGGGCAGTTTCTGTTGTAAGTATGAGTCACACTTTCCTGTTTCTTTGCATGCCTCAGAATTTTTTGCTTAAAACCAGAATTTTAGATAATGAATTTTAGCTACTGTTATATTGCCCCACTTTTTTTCTGGGTCTTGTTATTGTTATTTGATTATTTGTTTAGTGGTTATTTACATAATTTTAGTAAAATCTGTGCTCCCCCACACATGCACCCACCCACCAACACACACAAACATACACACACACACACACACACACACACACACACACACACAGAGTTAAACAGCTGATGTTGCTCCCAAGGGAAGGGCAGCTTTGTGTATGCCCAAAGTCACCCTGGGATGACAGTTGCTCCTGTCCCCACTTTCCCTGACCACGCCCAGCTGTTAAATTTCTTTCTTTTTTGCGGGGGGTTGGAGTCTCACTCTGTTGCCCAGACTGGTCTCACTCTGTCGTCCAGGTTGGAGTGCAGTGACTCAGGTGATCCTTCTGCCTCAATCTTCCAAGTAGCTGACCCAGCTGTTAAATTTCACTAATTGCTGGCTGATTGCTCAATTGTTTTCAATAATGCCTTGGGGCATAAATTGCTCCACAAATGAATCCCATAAAATATGACTCTTTTAAAGCAATAATTTGCCAGGTATGGTGGCTCATACCTATAATCCCAGCACTGTGGGATGCAGAAGGATCCCTTGAGTCCAGGAGTTTGACACCAGCCTGGGCAACATAGGGACCCCATCTTTACACATTTAAAAACATAAAAAATAAAGCAATCGTTTCTGAGGTCGGTGTAATTTTTCTGGCAGCAGGAGGACTCCTCCTGGCTGTCTTATTCTTCAGTTCTTTCTTACAAACTAGTCAAACTACAGTCTAGTCTGTACCTCTATGAAATTCATGAATCTCTTCCCAAATGCCTTTCATCACAACTCCCATTGTTTGTGTCCTTAGCCTTGAATTTCTTCAACTCTTTTACAAATAAAGTTAGTTCCCTTGAGAAGAGATTAGAAGCTCTCTGTTTTATGGCCTTCTCTCTCCAGAAAAAGTTTCTGAGTCAGGACTCTGGATTCAGCATTGGAGACAATGGCAAGCTTCTCTCTGAGTGACACTCTTGCTCTAGAAGTTGGTGCTTGGTGAAGTAGAGACAGCAGTCTGGGGTCATCTCAAGGACTATGGGGCTCCAGTATTCTCAGCACACAGTGACCAAAGCCTGGATTTCTCATCCAAAAAAAAAAATACAACAAATTTTGTTTGCAGGTCTCAAATGGCCATATTTATGATACTAGATTCAGGGCACACTTCATTCCGTAAAACAGGATAAGTCTTCTAATGAGCTAAGCAGAACAGGTTGGCTTTATAGATAGAGAAAGGCTGAAGAAAGCGGAAGCAAAAATCAATAAATATATTAGTTGCTTTTTTTTTTAAGAGATGAGGTCTTGCTATGTTGCCCAGCCTGGATCATAGTGGCCATTCACAAGTGCAATCATCGCACACTGCAGCCCCAAACTCTTGGGTTCAAGCAGCTGTTCTGTCTCAGCCTCCCCAGTAACTGGGACTACAGCCACCCACTACTACACCCAGCTTAATTACTTTTTAGTCTTATATTTTCTTGGAAGACAGGACAGAGAGACAGAACAATTTTTAAAAACTGATTAGTTAACATCAGTTTACTTCAGGCTAATGTTTTTGTGTAAGGATTAAAGCAGAAAGAACTTCATTATTATGTGGATTGAAGATATAAACTGGCCTGTTTCAGAAATTGGCTGTAATCTCACTCTCCTGATTTGTTGAAAGGTCAGATAGCAACTTAATTGAGATTTGGTCATATGAAACTTTAGCTTGAGTGACTCCATTTTGATTCATAGTCAAGTCTGTTGGGGCCTAGTGTAGAAGCTTAGTCTAAAACAATAGCCTCCTACAATTTTTATTTGACATTTTTAACTCACACAATAGCCTCAACTTCCCAAGTTAGCAGTCATCTATGCGTCATTGGCACAGCAGAACCATAGACACCCACACACGTTCCTTTGATATTAATAGAACATATCAGTTTATTCTCTCTCCTGCCTACTGCAATCAGGATGTCCACATTCATAAATCATTACCCCCTAACATTTAAAAATTCTTCTATTGCCTTTCTGCAAATTGAGGGAAATTGGTCTTCTTACCCTCTTTCCTTTGGAAAATATGAAATAATCATATTTTCATTCATATACAAAGTTTTTTTTGGGGGGGCAGTAGGGGTCTCACTGTGTTGTCCAGGTTAGAGTGCAGTTATAGCTCACTGTAGCCTTGACCTCCTGGGCTCAGGTAATCCTTCCTCCTCAGCCTCCCAAGTAGCTGGGATTACAGGCATATACCACCGTGCTCAGTCTGCAAAGTTTTTTTGTTTTTTTTTAAACCAGATTGAGAGGTCACCCTCCTCTCAGGTTTTTTTGTGCTTATCCATCCCCAGAAGATAAGACTTTCTGAAATTTACTCCAGTAAGCTTACCGCTCCTCCTCTCCTCTTTCTCCGTTGTGGAATAGGAATGTCTATCTTATGACTGTCTCACTGATATATTTTGTTGAGTACACAAGTAGTTTGGTTTAACAAGTTTGCAGCTAAAGAATAATTTTGCCTCAGCGTGAACTGAGTCTTAACTATATCTGACTTGTAAGATACTGAGATGACCCTTGGTGTTTGAGTTTGGGCATTAGAGTTCGTTCTAGAATTAGCTAAGACTTTTGAGTCCTTATGGGTAGGATGACTGTATTTCATATATGAGAAGGACATGGATTTTGGGGGGTCAGATGTGAAAATGTTATGCTGAGTATATGTGTTTCTTAAACTCATAGTTGAAACCCTACTCCCTAATGTGATGGTATATAGAAGAGATGTCACTTGTGCTTTTTAGGATTAATTTTTAGGATTAGGATGGAGGCCTGATAAATGGGATTTGTCTCCTGAAATGAGTCCTTAGAGAGTTATCTTTGCTCTCCACTGTGAAAGAACACAATAAGAAGACAGTCTTCTTTGCTTTGGACTAGGAATCAGGTCCTCACCAGACAAAGAATCTGCCAATGCCTTGATCTTGGACTTCCTAGCCTCTCAAATTGAGGAAAAAAAGCTTATTGTTTAAGGAAAAAAAGTACAATTTGTTATAGATTTGGTCTTCATTAAAAGATATCTTTCTTTCTTTTTTTTTTTTTTTCTGATTAGTAGTCTTATTCTGTGCCCAGGCTGGAGTGGAGTAGTAAGCTCATGACCACCACAGCCTTGACCTGCTGAGCTCAGGAGATTCTTCTGCCTCAACCTTCCAAGTAGCTGGAACCACAGGCACACCCTACCATACTTGGCTAATTTTTTTATTTATTGTAGAGACAGGGTCTCACCAGGTTACCCAGGTTGGTCTCAAACTCCTGGACCCAGGCAATTCTCTCACCTCTGCCTCCCAAAGTACTGGGATTATAGGCATGAGCCACTGTACCTAACTTGAAGGATTTCTTTTTTTTTTTTTTTGAGTTAGAGTCTCACTCTGTCGCCCAGACTGAAGTGCAGTGGCTGCTCCCAGCCACCGCAGCCTCGACCCTCAACCTGCTGGGCTCCAGCGATCCTTCCGCCTCGGCCTTCCAAGTAGCTGGAACTACAGGCGCGCACTACCACGCCTGGCTGATTTTTTGATTTTTATTGTAGAGATGAGGTCTCGCCAAGTTGCCCAGGTGGGTCTCGAACCCGCAGGCTCAGGCAATCCACTCACCTCGGCCTCCCAAAGCGCGGGATTACAGGCTGAGCCACC